>CATOSE010000200.1:0-19585 GCA_951812265.1 Taphrorychus bicolor | reverse complement strand
GTCCTCCTCTGCGCTGACCTCGTCGTCGTAATTGTGCCGAAGTCCAAGCTCCTTCGGACGAGCTCGCGCATCCTCGCCTGCCTTCAGCGCCCCATCGAGTTTAGCGAATACCGCGCCCCGATGGGCATGCTCGAATACTTCCGCTGTGTCAACTGCGCACCGGCATCGGTCATATACGCGGGCTGTACCAACCCTTCGGTGCAAACGTATCCAGCTCGACGGCCCCTCCGCGGTTGTTCTCGTCTGCGCGTTCATGGCCGAGCAGTTACTCCAATGGCCCCGCCCCTTGCAGCACGCGGGTGGGGTGCCCGTTACTGTGGCTTTTCTTCCGCCTGCGGACCTCAATGTGCATGGGTTCGGTCGTGTCACTTACGTCGTCTCCTCCAATGCGGCGACCGACAGTGACCCTCCCGACATGGGGGGGGGGCTTCTGTCCTGAGCTCTTCTAGCATCTGGCGATCCCCCTCGCCTATTTGGAGTGGCTGCATATCACTGTGCTCAAGATGCTTGCCACGATTGGCAGGGCCCTCGTCTTCCCTGACTACCTCAGCAGCGCTGACCGCGTACTGCTGCAGGCCGATGGCCTCGTCACGCCCTACATGCCCACCCGGTACTCGGCGAAAGCCTGATGCTCGAGCCTGTCCATCACCTCATGCTCCGCAGTCGCTGCTACCTCAGCATCGCGGCCAAGGCTGTCGTCGCACATCGCGACGGTGACGCCAACGTCTTCGCGGACGCTATCAGCCGCGCTCTCAGAGCTCGCCTTGCCGCTCTCTGCGAGGCGACCCACGTGCGCCCTATGCACGTCGCCACGCCGCCAGCGCTCGGCAAGCTCATCGAGCACCTCGTGGCTGCCGCGCGCGCTCGCAGAGTGCCCGTGCGTGTGTCCACCTACCGTAGGCCTGACCCCTGGCACTGTGGGGCGCCGCAGCTGGGTGCAAGTCCAGATGCGACGCGCCCGGGAAGAAGCGGGGCAGCAGGATGCCTTGGTACCCCTCCCGGTGGCACCTACTCCTCCGCTTCCTCCTGATCCTCCTACCGGAGTACGCCGCTCCCCTAGGCTGGCTAGGCATGCCACTTACTCTATACGCGAGTGGCGAAGAGCCAAGCGTCAGCTAAACTTTGATCCTTTCCGTCTCTGGCTCACCACGGACGACCTCAGCTAACGCAAGCCAGGCCTCCTCCCTGACGAAGGTCATCGCTACGAGGACTGATCAAGTACTTCCTTTTCTATTCTGGGGATGATGCTCCTGGCCTGCGAGAGTTTTGGGGGATCGACCCGGCATAGTCGACCCGGCATAGACTGATCAACGAACACGAGTCCTCAATAGTGTCATCGCCGAGAGCTTACTTGGTTTCCTCCTGCACTGTACGTGCCGGCAGGGAAGGGGTAAGTGTAGCATCGTAAGTGTAGCATCGCTACACGGGGCTTTGCCCGGTGGTGGGGCGTGACCGCCACCTGGGGGTTGGCCTGGTACAAGGGCGTGGGCCCTAGTACCTGGGTAAACCCTAAAACATTACTGCTTATGTAAAGACTGAGTTAGTCTACGTGATTAATATAATTGATTGGGTACTTCTCGGAACCGTCTGAGAAGTACCCACTCAATTCTCTCGTCCGGTGTGACTGTTAAGTATTCTTCCGGCCCGCCTGTTTGTTCTCTCGTTTCCGTGATTGTTGTTGTAACTTTATATTAATAATTCTTTCCGAAGTCAATGCCTCGAGCCCCCCAGATCGCTCAGCCGCTGTGAGCAACGAGGTGAGCAGCCCACCTAGATCAGGTCAGGCGCCACTCCAATCAGGGCTCTCGCGGTTCCCATATCTCCCACACCCTCCCCCGCTTGGACCGGGTCGAGGTCGATCCCACTACCACCTCACGCATTAACTGTTACATCCCCACTGTAGCTGCAAGCTGTGCGTGAGGCATAGGCTTACAATGCCGTTGAGCGGCGAGACTAGTACTGGCGATCACACTATTCTCAACACGTGTACGACCCTGACTTACACTTGCGCGCACCCGCGTACGCCTTCGTAGTATAGCCGGAGCACTTCTAGCTGCGTGTCCGGTGGGAGTAGCAGGTCAACGCTGATCTCGTCAGCGCCCACAGCCTTCTTGCGTTGCATCGATCGCATCGCCGCTAGGAACGACTCAAACGTAAGCACGTCGGCCAGTCGCCAAGCGCGGTCTTGTTCAACGTTACGCATCTCGTCCCAAACTGGACTAAGCACGTCACAAAACGCCTGGAATGCCGCAACGCAAACACCGTCCCCATAGAAACGCCCCTGCTGGTCCGAACCAATGCCGCCGAGTTCCTTGCGCATGTCTCGCTCGCTAGGCACCTCGCGCGACGCGTCGTCCGCCGTGAACACTCTGCGAAGTGCTACGTTGCCCGATGTGCGCTTTTGCCTTCGGAAGGCTTCGCATATTTTTTTGTTAGCTAACTGAGGCGAGTCCTCAATCATGTGACTCGCCTCCCGCAGTTACGTCATGACCCGTTGGCCATCTCGCTGTCGAACACGTGTCGCCATGCGGCCCCAATACGCAGGCTCGCGTCTGCAACGGTGCACCACGGCCCGCGCAGCCGCTAACTCGCCCCGAGCCCTACCACTGACCCAGACAGACCGCAAGCCGGTCGCTCGGTGTAGACAAGCTGCGTGCAGGTGGAACGCATCGAGCCCATGCCGTTGCCACTCCCAGAGTACGAGGCGTAGCATGCATTTCCAGTGCTGCTGCATGGCAAGAACACTGCCGTCGTCCCGAACCAGCCCGCCCTTACCAGCAGCCGTCGTTGTAGTGCGCTCTTTGTCCGTCACGATCACCGCGGAGCAAACGACGCTGCCGACTTCCTGCACGACTCTATACCAATCGCCATTACTCCGCGCGGCGCGTGCGTCGCGCAGCGTGCCAGGGTGCATGCGCGCTGCGGCCGCCTTGCGCTCCTGACCCCCCCAGCGGTGCAGTTGCACCTGCAGGCCACGTCGTACTTTCCCGGTTCCGAAGCTCTAGGGATAGAAATTTGATAACGATGCGCCTGCCGCGGGCAGCCTTGCAGAAGACTCCTCCGCAGCAGGCGTCACACACACTGGAGGTGACAGGGGATGGTGGTGGGTCAGACTCGCACGAGAGCGGACAGCGGAGCGGACGCACCGTGCAACTATTTTCAGGCGGACGCCGCAATGTGCTTGTACCCTAAGGTACCACTTACAAGTTCTGGTAATAATACGGCAGTACTTTTGCGCGTGAAGTGGCCTTATGCGCATGCGCCTTTCTCGCTTTCTTTGCTCTCGCTAGGCGCAACACCCCTCCGCATGCAACCGCGCCCTCGTGGGCGCTCTCACATGATTGGGCCCCCGCCCGACCTCCCAGGTGTTTAGGCCCGCTCCGAGAAGACCAATCTAGCATAGAAGCGACCTTCCCGGTTCCGAAGCTCTAGGGATAGAAATTTGATAACGATGCGCCTGCCGCAGGCAGCCTTGCAGAAGACTCCCTTTTTCCCACAGCAGGCGCGAGCCCCTTCACCCCCCTTGCTGTGCGACACGTGGGTGGGTAGGGTGGGGTTAGATGAGGCGCCGGAGAGCTTGAGTTTGTAGGTGCTCTCACGAGGCGAGAGCTTGAGTTTGTAGGTGCTCTCACGAGGCGCCGGAGAGCTTGAGTTTGTAGGTGCTCTCACAAAGGACGTGCCTGGCGGCGCGCGTGTAGCGGAACCGCACCAGCGCTGTACGCTGTTCAAATGAGGCGCCGGAGGACGTTAGTTTGCAGGCGCTCGTCCATGAATGGTGCGCCGTTGGCGGCGCGCGCATAGCGAAAGCGCACCAGTGCGGTGTGCTTGGTGGCGGACACTACTGTGGCCGCCCATCCAAGGCCGGCGTGTTCATGGCATGGCTCGGCTGGCCAGACCTGATTAGGTATGAAGACAGTATCTTCCTTTTTGAGCAACTCGTAGATCTCGACGGTGGTCGGCACAGTCGACGGCACCGAGAGTCCGCGAGCGGCGGTTGAGTGTGCCCGTGCGGGGGTGAGCGTAGGCGCTGCACGAACGGCCTCGAGCGTACGCTCATAGTCGTGTTGCGCGTCCCTGCCACGTGCGCCCTGGAGATCCGCCACGAGGCTGCCGTAGCCTTCGTCGGCGGCTACGCGGACGACATTTGTGGATTGGATCACGTCCACGTTGGAGGTGGCTGCCCGCCGTATGTGGCTCTCGTGTTCACGTGTGCCCATCCGCCTGTAGACGTGGAGCGACTCCGGGCACATCCACCGGCAAATGAGTTGGATCATTGCATCGGGGACTTGAGCCGCGTGGAGGGCCGTGGCGAGCCCCGAGCGGTAGGAGTGGAGAGTGTGAAGTGCGGCGACGGCGGATCCATAGAGGAAGGTGAGAACGGCGGTGAGCATAATGGCGAGGTAGTGGTGGGTGTAGGGCTGGCCACTCGCGTCAGCGAATAGCGGTCGCGTCTCGCGCTCCACACCGTGGCACGGGCACCGCAGCTCGATGTTCCGCAGCTGCACCGCTGGGTTGGTCGGCTCCAGGTCGTACGTGAGTGTGACTGGGAAAGGGCAGTAAATTTCACCCCACGGGTCTGGTTTCGATCGCGGCGGTGCCACACCGTGCTACACCGGCGTAGTCAATGCCGGGGCGAAGGGCCGCAAGTTGACCGGCGTGGGGTCGACGATAAGCACTCCCCCGATGCTCCAAACGAGGCACGCACGTGTGATGAACATGATTTCGCCACTCGTGTGCTTGACGATTTCGCCCGCTCTGAACGCCGTGTGCATCATGAAAACGTTTAGACGGCGAAACATGAAGACGTCATGATTGTCGTTGGTCCATATCCATCGGCCGACCTTGGTTGTCACCTCGAGCCCCACAGCGAAGATAGCGCACATCATGACGAATTTCATAGGCTCAGCTCGCCGTGGGGCGAGTGAGTGAGGTCCGTGGTAGGCAATGTAAAGTCTCATCAGCCCGTTCATGGCGGCCACCAAAGCCTTGTAGCCGGGCATGCACCGTGCGAAGATGCGTATGATGGCGAGGGGGTAGGCGAGTGCGGAGCGTGGTTTGACGAAGCGCCGGGTAGTGTCTCTCGGCGTGCACACCGCAAAGGCGTAGAGCATGAGGACCGTCAGCAGGTGAGCTTGTCGTTCAGGATGATCCCGTGCCTCTTGGGCCGTGCGGAGGGGGCTGGTACCCTGCTGCTCGCAGATAGCCTCCCAGAAGAGCCACGCACGCTCGTCCTTCTGTGCGGTGTTGGCGTTTACTCCATAGTCAACGCTCTCCTGCACCGCGTCTCCCACCTCCATGAGAGCCACAACACCAGATCGCAGTGCCATGTCGTCATCCCCCGCGGCCATCGCTTGCATTTACACTTGGGCAAAGTGTCGCGACGCTGCTGAGAGACGACTCACGGTGGTGCGCGCCGGCGGCGAGCGAGGCAAATTTAGGCCGTGCACCTTGCGGACGCGCGCCGCGTGGACATCGAGCGCGTCTCGCAAACCAAGCAAAGGTGGCGAGGGTGCGGAGGCCCCCCAGATTGGGCAAGTGGTGACGGCCCTCTGCCCGTCGCTCGTCAGCCGTGGTGGAGGTGATGGTGGGCGCCGAGGCTGCCCGCGGCGGCGGCCTGGCTGAGTTCCCGAAGCGCCGTTGCAGAAATCCACTCTGGCGGGCGCTCGTCGGGGCGGTAAGCGTCGGCGAGGCGGTGTGGGCGGAGGAGGCTCACAGCCATACCGTCGGCTAAGGAATCCTGGCTGGCTCCCCGCTCTGAGGGCGCTCAAGTGGGCTGTGCGGCTGACGAGGTCGTACGCCCAGGCGACGCATGGATACCATTGGTATCCGCAGACAGGATACGTGGACAAAAAATGCAAGTATCCGGTATCCGCAGACTGACATATTCAAGTATCCTGTAGACCACGGACGTCTACAGATACTTCACCTTTGTGGGGGTTAGTATGCAGACGTGGACGTCCGCAGTCCACATACCCTAATGTGAGGTATCCGCAGTCCATGCACAAGTGCTGACACCGTCCTTGGACCGGTAAGTGCTGACACCGTCCTTGGACCGGTATGTCTTTGATTGATTGAGGGCCCCAAGATCACTCTAACTCTAGCTCTAAAGCAGAGGGCCCCAAGATCCGTTCTACCCATTCTATCTGCGCCAGCTGGACGTGCGCGCGATTGCTAAGCCCCAAAGTTTGAAGCGCGCCCGTCCGCCCGAGATGCTTGAGCGCGCACCCCAGCCCAAGCGTGCCCGGGAGGTCCTCAGCCTTGTATCAGATTCAGAAGAAGAGGGCAGCTCCATCGGGAGCGCCATCATTTGCGAGTGACATACACATGTGCATGTGTGCGTCGTTGGTCCGGTAGGTTGCACCAGATGCCGTTCAGATTGTTTGCATCAGGGCGCTCCTACCCACCACCAACGACGCACATGCCTTTCAGATTGTTTGCCGCCGCTGGCACAAGGCTGTGACAAGGCTGAGCCCACATGGGCTGCGATGCCTCTGTCCGCCCCCTTGTATATAGATACACTCGCTATAGATACACTATAGATACACCGAAAATACACGAGTGAAGATACACATTATGCTCAAACCCACAACTTGATCTTAGAATTATTCTACCCACCAACGACGCATCGGCATCAACTTGAGGGGGGGGGGGAGGTATCCGCAGACAGTGTCCGCAGACAGGATACTTGTGAATGCAAGTATCCTGTATCCGTATACCTGAAAAGTGGAGTATCCTAAAAGTATCCAAGTATCCATGCGTCGCTTGGTCGTACGCGTCGTAGGCGGGAGCGGGAAGCTCCATCCCCGTTGGCCGTTCCCCGATCTGGGCGCACCTCCGCCGAAACTCCGCCCAGCGCTGCCTAGAGATGCTGTCACTGCACGGGTTCGCGTCTCCAAAGAGGTGGGCCACAAATACGTGGGCACGCAGGGCCTGGAACTCGGGTCTCGCGATGAGCCACTGATACGCTGCCACAAGCAGCGGGCTCGCCTGAGACTCAGCCGGCAAGGTGAGCGCAGCGGTGGGCGAATCTGTGCGAAGCACAATCGCCGCATTCGCATTGGATCCCAGAATGCGTCGCAACCGGGGGTAGAACGTGATGATATTGAATATCATACCCAAGAACTCTAGAATGGGTATTGACAGCACAGGGAGATCCGACTCTGGGACGCCGAAAACCCAGAAGAAGCCGTGGCAGAAACCGCCCAACCCAGCCTCGTTAGGCTCGTACATAGCGTCAGAGCACAAGTGGAAGAAGAGCGATGGCTGCAGCTCCAGCTCAGCCCGCGAGATAGCCATCTTGACGTAAGCGACGCACGATAGAGCCAGGAGGCTCAGCCACCGCTCAAGCTGTTTGCGCATTAACTCGTCACAAACCACCATGCCCGAGGGGCCGTGACGGCTGGCCTCGTCGCGCTGGTGCGGTGCGTACAGGCCGTGCATTACGTTGCGCCCGCACAGGTTGACAGCTCGGAGGAATTCCAGCAAGCCACAGAGCGCCCTGTAGATATGAAACTCGACGCCGTGCTCGAGAGTCGCTGTGATACTGGCGGAAGCTCGGAGGAGCTTATCCCGCGGCACAATCACAAGGCCGAGGGCGGGGATCAACAAGATGCCGAGCCATAGAGCCCACATCCCCAGCGAGCGCTTGGCCGCGATAGCCATGATGAGCCCAATTGAGCCCACCAGTTGACGCCACACCCGCAAGGCACGAATGGCGCGCTGGACACCGACGACGATGAAGATGGGGTCGTCAGTGAACATGTAGGCCGCGTAGAGGCGCTGCTGAGGGCAGACCTCAACACGACCCACATGTCCGCCACTACCTACCTCTGCACCGAGTGCCTCGTACCGTCGGGTGACGTGGCACGCCTTGTCGAGGGTATCCTGCACGGCACGCCTCCGGCGCAGCCATTCAGCCTCCGCGGGGCCGACGCCCCGTAGGCGTACCGCAGCCTCGGCCTCGTCCATGCCGTCGCGAAACATGTCTAGGAGAGCGTTGGCAAAGCGTTGAGCAAGGTTGTAGGCGCCGTGGGTCCCGAAGCCCAAACGCTTCTCCGAGACAAACACGAGGTGCACCCCTTCCTCGGCGGAGGCGTGGCGCGGGATGTTATCGAGATCGCCCGTCGCCGCCAGGAAGACAATCCCAAGCTTGGGGAGCTCGGATGTAGCCATCGCCAGCTGGTTGAAGAAGTCCTTTGCATCGTCTCCGATGGCTACATCCGACGAAGCTCCTTCTCCACCGAGGCGAAGCCCGATGGGAGGGAGGCCAAGTGAGGGATCATGACTGTCTGAAGCTCCACATCTGCATCAAGCCGCACTCCCTCCAAAAGGTTTGCGAGGAGTGTCTGATCGGGGTAGAGGAGGAGCCTGTGCTTGAAGACCGTCAGCTCCAGATGAGTTTCGAAGGGGACGTGAAAGTCTAATGACTGGCAGCATACCTCCGCCGACCGGAGCGCGGGACGGCAATCCCAAGTGATGCCACGAGCCCACTCATGTAGCTCTGACTGACCCACTGCCAAGGCCAGCGGGCGATCGCGAAAGACGTCACCAGGCACCGTTCCCTTGACGAGGGAGTCGCGAATCCGGACTAAGTCCTCCAGATCGTGCTGCAGCCACGCGTACACACGAAGCTGGGTCTCCTCGGGCATGAGGTCGACAACACTTCGCGGGCAGCGCCCCTCAGCCGATGGCTGCTGCGGAGGCAGAGCCACCCATGGGGTGCAGACCGGGGTAGCCACCGGAGCCAGGGCGACTTCGTCTAGAGTGGGATCCTCGAACGACGGCAGGTGGTCCAGCACATTTGGCGGGATATGTTCACCGCCTAGCGGAACTATCTGCTCTCGCCAGCCGGCTAGCAGCAGATCGTCGGAGAGGGAATCGAGAGCCCCGATGAGCAGCTCGTCCCACTCGCGCATCAGCTGCAGAGCAGCCACGGCAGCGGGCCCCCGCTCCCCCGCGAATTCGGGCCTCGTAACGAGGCGTGCGGCAGGTTGGGCACCGAAGCGAAAGGAGGAAGAGGTGCCGCCAGAGGAGAGCGGGTCATCGGCAAGGTGGTGGGTAGGGCGAAGGAAGGCCGTCGAAGCCAAGAACGATCTAGCCACCGCGTCTTCGACAGCCGTGCCATACAGTGCGGAGAGAGAGCACCACGCCATGCCCACCCCAGCTGCCAGGGCCCGCTGACGCTGGTGAGGAGTGCGGATAACGCCATCGGGCTGAGGAGTCTCCGCCACCGGGGCGGTGAAGAGTCGAGCTCCCCGAAGATACTCACCCACCATGAAGGCGTAGCATACACAGCTGGCCACCGCGTCTACCATCCGCTGAATGGCCTTCATGGCGGTCGGTCGAGCCTCACGGGCGCGAAACTCAAGGCCTATCACCGTAAACTTCGTGCGATACTTGTATCTGCCAGTGTCTAAGTACCGTGGGGAGTGTACCGCACTATCGTACACTCTTCGGGCGTCCGTTGCGTGTTGGACAATGGCGGCCGCGCCGGCCGTCGAGCCCATCGGACCCCGGTCGCTCAGCTTTTCGGCTACCCACAACGCGCTTACCGAAGCGCAAATCCTGGCAAACACTTCGCCTCTGCTGTGCGTATCCGTGCCCGCGAAACACTGGGTCCTCAGAGCCATCAGCAACATACCGCAATCACAAAACACTGCAGCTCCAGGAAGCATCCTCGTGCCCATCTGGACGTTGCACGTCGCGTGCGCGGACGCGTGGCGGCTTGTAGCTCGCCACGGCTGGCTCGTCACAGACTCCATTCCGCACGCAACGAAAATTGCCTACACTCTTCACAATGCTCAGGCACAAGGCTTCCACCTAACGCCTGGAGGGCAGCCACGGCGCTGGACACACGTGCTAGCGTTCGCGCGCGACCTCTCCACCCTGGCAGCCAGTCACATCGCAAGCGGAGCGGACGCTTCGTGGGAAGCGTGCGCCTCCGAAGCTGTGCACGTCGTCACCACCGCGGCGGCTGCTCCACTGCTATGGGCAAACGCTATGCTCGTTGCAGAATTGCTTCGAGGTATAGGCATCCGCGCCACAGCACCGCTGCTCGACGCGTTCCGCACGCTCGAACCGCACCTTCCGTCGGGTACGAAGCGCGTTCCGCGCCACAACTCGCAACCTGCCAACGACAACTTATCTTCCCTGCACAAACCAACGCGAACCACGCCAGGCACTGGCGGCAGCGGGACAACTTTCATGCCCAACACCGCGCCGCCAGCCCAGGCGTTTGAAAGGTGCGCCGGCGCAGAGTGGAATTCAACAATGAACAAATTCCTCATGTGCGAACATTGGGCCGCGCCGGGCAAACTGATGTGCGAAGCGTGTGCAAATGGAGCCAGGCCATATAGGCCTGGCTGGGCCTCTGCCTGCCGACTCTTCTATAGGCGCCGGCGTTTCGGCCACAGACTCTTCAAACGTTTCGGCAAACGACTCTACCGCCTCCACCGCACCCTGCGGCGCTTTGCAACCCGACGCTGAGCGCCGGAAGGCAGCCCTGCGACAATGTGCCACCAACGCCTCTCACAGGCGCAAGGGAGCATGCGCGAACAAACAAGCGCACACTCGCCACCCTGCGACATCACTCCCGGACAACGTGCACAAGCTGGCCGTTTGTGCACACCGTGGGGAGGCCGACACCACAGCATCCCACACGCTCAACCGCGCAACGACGATTTCGGCACAGCGCTGTCCAACCGAAGGTAATGCTCCCCGCGCACCACTGCCCCACTAGCACGGGCTGCACACACCACACGAGCGCCGGTCGCATAGCAAGTACGGCCCTAGGCTCCACCGTCTCCATTCACCCCACCACCAGTCGCACCACGGGCACGCCCTCCGGCCACCCAGCCGGTCGGCTCCACCGTACCGGTTGAATAGCGGGTACGCCCTTGGGCTCCACCGCCCCGGCACCCCCTCCCCCATCACGGGCATGCCCTCCGGCCACCTCGCCGGTGGGCTCCACCGTACCGGTGAACACGGGCACGCCTCACCAGGCTCCACCGTCCCGGCCCCCCCCTCAAACGGGCATGCTCGCCAGACACTACTGCCTGGTTAGCTCCACCGTACCGGTTGAATAGCGGGCATGCCACCTCGGCTCCACCGCCCCGGACCCACTTGCCCTCCTTTCCACATGCGGGCACCGGGATCCTCGCCACACTCATCACACGTGTCGTCGCCGTGGGCGGCGAAGTGATGCATGTTGCACGTGCGCACCCTGGCGCTTCCCGAGTCAAACGACGGCTCCCATTCGCGGGCAGCTCACATACACCTCCGCGTGCACACCCGCAACTGGCGGCAGCCGCCAGCACTCGTGACTTGGCCGACGCCATAGTGTGAAAGCTCCGGCCAACTTCGAGCACACGACCAAGCGAAGCTTCCGGGGCACCAGATCCGACCTGGGCCACTTGCTGGGCGCTGGCTCCGCCGCACCGTATGTAGCCCACGCACATGCGACATGTGCCAATCATGTTTTGCAAAAGGGCTTTAGCACGACCTCCGAGAAAAGGGCTCTACACGGGCCGGAGGTTCGTAGCTATATTAATAAACCCTTATGCAAACATGTGCACGGGCGCGAAGACATAGACTTCGTGCGATACTTGTATCTGCCAGTGTCTAAGTACCGTGGGGAGTGTACCGCACTATCGTACACTCTTCGGGCGTCCGTTGCGTGTTGGACCCGCCACCATCCCCTTGCACCTCCACACCGTCCTGTAGTCTGGGGCTCTACACGGGCCGGAGGTTCGTAGCTATATTAATAAACCCTTATGCAAACATGTGCACGGGCGCGAAGACATAGACTGCCAAATATCTCTAGCATCCCTCACTCCTTTATGATATTCTACCTTATCATAGCCCTCCCCTATATTGCCCGACATAGAGACGCACTCAACCTTCTCCTCCCAACCATCTGTCTGCCACAGCAGCCAAACACAACCCAAAGCAAACGCTGAAGGTACCGTCACGCCGTCTCGAACACTCATGACCCTCGAGTCCGCTACGCCCCTGGCCCGCGGCGTAGGATGCCGACAAAGAATAGCCTTGGCCGCATGCATTGTGCGCCCAGATGCACGCGAGGGCAGACCACCTGGTTGTGCCAAGTGTATGGCGTGGTGGCTAGAAACCTGAGAAGGGCTAGCAGGTATGGGCGGCAACGCTGGCGCACGAGGAGCCCCTTCACGTTTTCGAGTACCATTACACACGGCGAGCCCGACGGTTGCAGGCTTGCCTGTTGCACAATAAGGCAGATGAGCCGCGTGTTGTACCAAGCCCGCTGCTGCCACACCTTCTCTGGCACCGCCGCATCGAGGTGCGCGGACGAGTATGGTTTGCAAGGCCACGAGGCCACCAGAATGTGTGAGTGTCGCGTACACGCGGCGTCGAGCGCAGCATTGGCTGCCACGAGCGCGCCCGGGTATTGCATCCCGAGCGCATCCCGCCTCACCTGGCACAGCTCTGAGGCAACAGCCAGCTCTGTTTGCATGCCCAGCGACCTGAGTGCACGTGCCGTTGCCAGGTAGCCGGCATTTGCCAACCCTGCACAGGCGGCGTGCACCATAATAGTGTGATCCACCGCGCGCACCTCGTGAGTCTCGAGCATCTTCCTCCATGCCCACCGAATCACTGCAGCCGCAGCATCCACATGCATGGAGTCTGCCAGCGCAGCATGTGCCTGCAACGTTGTAAGCGGCGCATGCTGCCGCTGTGCCTGAAACGCGTGTCCCTCCACCGTCGCGGTGCGCACCGCGCCCACAATGGGTGCCAGCTCCAGTAGAATTCGCCCTAACATTGACATCGTCCCATCTTCTTCCAGCTCGAATCCCATTAGTTTCGCCTCTTCTTCCACTGCCAGAACTGCCAGTTGCCCTCCACTGACCCTGTAGAGGAGTTGTGATGGCGAAGCAACCAGTGTCGGAGCTGGCTGCTCCACCGGGATCACCTGACACAGCGCACCTCGTAGCATCCGTCTTGCACGCACTCCCCATCGTAGCGCGCCCACCGGGAGTCCCCGGCGTGCAACCGCAGCAATCAGCTGGCGAGCACTCACAAGTGCCTCCCCCTGGTATCTGTGCACCTTTAGTGCGCGCATGCGTCGGATGTCGACCCGTCTGTTTCGCAGCGGATGGCGCCGCCCTTGGTCCAGCGGTAGCATCGATTGCAGCCACGACTCTGCTGCTCCGATATGCACGCTCAAGCCCATATGTTCCATGAAGCCAGCGCCCTCCACCCCATCTGGAGAGATATGCAGGCAGCGGACCCAGAAACTGGTCAACCTTGCCACTCTGCGAAAGTCGTCCGCGTCGTCCATGATGCGCGAGATGCGAATGTCGAGCTGTGACATAATCCATCCGTACCATGAGTTGTTTGTCTGCCCCCATGCATACAGTGCCTGTAGCAGCTCCACCGTGAAGTGGCTTACGCTGGCCTGCAGCCGCTTTCCGCCTCCTTTGTGCACCCTGCCAGGCTGCCTGCCAGGCCTTGTGTTCCATGCTTGGAGCCACCGCTGCACCACGCGCTGGCGTACCAGCTGCTCCGCGGCATGTTTGCGCACGTGCGCTGGCGCGAGCGGTGTCAACCACCTTTTGCTCATAGTCGGGTTCGTGCTGCGGGTCAATGGTACCTTCCCCGCCATCAGAAGGTGCTTGTCTCGTGCTGCCTGCTGTGCATCCCGACCTGGCCTGGTATATCCGCGCGCCTGCTGCATCGTCCTGCGCCAAAGCGCATTGACAACGTGCGCTCGGTCCTTGCATTCCAAATCGATACTGCCCTCGGCCCACCGGTCCTTGGTTGCAGCCAGGGCATCCACCCACTCCTGGCAGGCGGTGTACCAGTCGAGAGGCGATGGGCAAAAGTATTTCAGAATGCGCAGAACTCCCTCGAACGTTTCCGGGAAGCAGCAGTATGCCCACAGCGCAGTCGGGCGATCTTTCACTGTGATGCAGTCCTGCATGAGAGCCATCATAGCCTGGGCTGAGGCCACCCTGACACAACCTGGCTTGGCACCCGCCTGTGCATCCGGAGTGAAGGAGCGTCCCTCGACTGTAACCGACGGGTGTTCCGCTCCTGGAATACGCGCACGGCAGCAATCGATCGCTGCGCACAAGTCCGACAGCACGGCGTCCCCCCACTGCGGGAGCTGCACCGAGCTCCGTCCAGTCGATTCCCGTGTCGCCCGCATTCTTCCAAAGTCGGCCCCGCCACAGAAATCGGACGGAAATGTAAATTCTCGCCGTATCTCCACCCGGAATCTTGTGAAAAAATAAATTGTCGGCAAACTCGATCCTGAATAAATGAAAACGCCCTCGTGCAAACATAAATCGCCTCAAGTCGACCAAATACATAACCGAAGTTTCCCCGGATCGGTGCCCTTCTTGGCCCCATCTGTAGTTCCCGAGATAAAAGAAGATATTCGTAGATGCAAGAAGTGAGCAACCCCCCTTACTGAAAGACGAAAACCCCTGGTAATCTCCCATCAAGTTCCCGGCACATAGCCGAGCATTAATCAAAAAAGAACGTTCGAATTGGCAACTCAAAGTGGTGCATATCCTCAAGCCACACATGTAAGTCCCCAAAGGTAAAGTCAGCGCCGAGTCCGTCAAAGCACGGCAGGGGGAAGTGGATTGAACATACTCATTCGGGACGCAGGGAAACAGCACGGTATGTGAGTGAGCGCTGAGGAATGTGTGACGCCCTTTCGCAACCATACAGTCGGGAGCCCCCTCCTGTGAGTACTCCAACGCTCCCCCCCTTTCAATCTCCCCCACCCCTCCATCTCCGTCCTCTCCCCTTCCGGCCCATGAGCGTCTGATCCGGCATATGGTATAAGGGGTAGGCGTGCGACTGGTGACGAAGAGCCCCTTGTGAACGAAGTACGCAAGGTAGTCCTCGAAGTCGAATGCAGCAAGCGCGGTAACGAGGGCTGATCAGGAGGATGCGTCGTCGGAGCAGTTTTCGCGCCCTGGGACATATTCACACTCCACAGCCCCGGGGCGGTAGCGCCTGTTAGGTTCGGTCGGTCACAGCGCCACTCTCGTGAAAGGACAATGCACATGGGGAATGAGCATGCCCCTCTGAGATGTATCCCTGCTCCATCCACTCCCCACGAGGGTTCCAGGGCTTCATTCCGTGCCTGCCCAGGGCCCGCATCTTTCCCTCGCCGCTCAGTCGCTGCGAGCATGTTGCAATCCGCAACTCAATCATTTTTTTTCCTTCTCAGATGCAGTCCCCCCGCGAACGCGCGCCCCAATCCAGTAAACCCGTGTGCCCCTCGCCACCTGTCGATCTGCAGCATCATCGGCTCATATGCCGTGGCATGTCCTCCGCTGTTGTCTCCGCTCCTGAACTCCAGGACTGCAGAATCCGCCACCCTGAACGCAAGTACTAATATCAGCATGCACATGTGTCCACCTGCTCTCAAGCCCGCCCAAGTCGAGGCTCGCCCGACTCCACCCCCCCTTGGCAGTGCACGCCTGGCGTCACTTTCCGCCGTCGAGGTTGACCGCTTCGCTGCCGGTCTCATGCCGGCCGCTGTCGTCGGGCCCTCCTGCGGATTGCGCGCACGTCTCGAGCCCACCCTTGTGGACAGCGGGGGCGTGGTCGTGCCTGACGCGTTTGCCCTGGCGCCTTGAACCACCTTGGCCCTCGACAGCGCTCCTCTCAGCCTCCTCAGTGTCGCCTCTGAGGTGCTCGTACCCAATTCCTCCGCCTCCTCCTCCACCTCCAGTTGTGCACCTGCCGTCGAGGCCACCGATCTCGCCGAGCCTTCGTCCCTGCCCTCCTGCGACTTCCTCACCGTCTGCTCGAATGACTCCTCCGCAGTTGACACCTCCCCCTCTGCTTCCAGTCCCACCTGTGAGTCTCCACTCCGCCCCTCCATCCCCTCATCCCCTGCGACAGCTCCTCTTGTTTCTGGTTGATTGCGAGATGGTTGGTCAGCCGTCAGAGCTTCGTCAATCTCCGCCCTGCCTCGGCCTCCACGGCCTCAAACGCAAGTGTACGGCGCGAACGCGCTGTCTCCGGACCTGCGATGCGTTGCATCAAGTAATTATTTTGTAGCATCAAACTCGCCAGGGTCTCAGCAATCGAATCCGCTGCACGTCTGCCGTCATCGGCCCTTGCATGCGCGGAGGCCACCATGTCACGTTGAAGCTTGATTGCCGTCTGTATCTCCTCCGTCTGAGCTTGGAGGGCCGACATCGTTTCGGATGTCTCCTTGCTGTGCCGTTCGCAAGCCTTAGTTTGGGCGGCCATCGCGTCTGTCTGTGCCTTTGCTTGTGCGGACAGCTCGTCTCTAAGTAGCGCTTGCCCTGCCGCTAACGCGTGCGATCGGCTGCCGCGTTTTCCGCCACCATGCCGACTTGCGCCACCAAACTCTCAATAGCCTGCCGATGTGCTTCGCCTATCTGCTCCTTTTCCGCAAGGTATTCCGGCGCGAAGGAACGGCACACCCCCAATAGCTTCAGTCGGTCCACAGCAAACAGGAAGGCAGGTGGGCAGGGGTCGTGATAACACAGGAAATCGTCCCCAGCCTCTGGCGTCCACGTCCCGTCCGTGCACATCGCGACGAATAGAGCTTTTTGTTCCCTGTTCTCCGGCGTGTCCGGAACCGATATCTCGTAGGCCCCATCTGCCAACCCTTTGTCGTGCAGCGAGAAGAATCTGACATCATCCTCCGCAGCAGCGAATGCCTCAGCGAAAAATTGCCTCATCGGGCGACCCTCTCTGTTGTCGTCGCGTTCCGCCCCAATGGCAAGGACACCAATCTTCAGAGTGCCCCCTCTCGTCTTGCGCGGCCCGGAACTACCATGTACCTCGATGTCGTACTCAGTCCCGATCCCCCGGGCGATTCAGCAACAACTACATGAGTGAGCGGATACACCGTCACAACCCCTTCATTCATGCGTGCCAGCTTCGGATCTGCCTTGACCAACTCCTCCGGGCTGCCGTTAACACAAATCCTCACTTTGTCCATGCCGTCACCGGGCAAGCCCCCGCCCACTGTATACGCAATCTTGGTTACTCCTGCGAGGTTGACCAAGTCCTCTATCAGTTCGCCTATGCACGCCTCCTTTGGCGCCAGAATTGTGCAGCATTCTTCCTCCCCAAAATCCTCCTCCGTAACTACCGACCTGAACCCCGCTCCAGCGAGCCTTGCCATCCCCAATTGCATTTCCTCAGGAGAGCGTGCCACCAATTTCAGCTCATATAGCCCACATACTCTGCCCCTTGCATCCCTTGCTCTCACCCTTGCAGCCGCAAATGCATCGTGTTTTGCCAGCAACGTCGGGATTGCCTCGCGCACGGCTGCGTGCGCTCGTGCAATCGTAACTGCGTCGCCCTTTCCTCGTAGTACAAATTTCTTTTCCTGGACCCAGACTAGTAAGGTTTGGCGGACGCACTTGGCCATGTCAGACGTGCGTCTCGCTCTGGCGAGTTCAGTGTAGCGCGCAATTGCCGCAATTTTTGCAGGCGCAACCGCGCCCATGTCCTGTGTCGTATCCATGTAGGAATACTCCCTTGCGTAGGTTTCTTGGGAGTGCCACGTGTCGTGGCGCCGCTCCGGCGCGCGCGTGTCGAAAACCCTTCCGCGTGTGGGAAATTTGGGTTTTTGGTGTGAGCTTGACCTTGCTCATGTCGACCTTGATCGCCTCAATAGACGCTCCGAGCTCGACCTTGCGTGCATGCGCGCTGTGTGCGTGCGCGCTGCGTGCGTGCTCGCGAGCGTGCTCGCGTGCGCGCGTGCGTGCTCGCTGCATGCGCGCTGCGTGCGTGTACGCTGCGTGCGCGCTGCGTGCGTGCACGCTGCGTGCGTGTACGCTGCGTGCGTGCGTGCGTGCATGTGCGCTGCGTGCGTGCGCACGTGCGCGCTGTGTACATGCGTGCGCGCTGCGTGCGCGTTGCGTGCGCGCTGCGTGCGCGCTGCGTGCGCGTTGCGTGCGCGCTGCGTGCACGTTGCGTGCGCGCTGCGTGCGTGCACGCTGTGTGCGTGCACGCTGCGTGCATGCGTGCGTGCGTGCGCGCTGCGTGCGTGTGTGCGCGCTGTGTACATGCGTGCGTGCACGCTGCGTGCGCACTGCGTGCGCGTTGCGTGCGCGCTGCGTGCGCGCTGAGTGCGTGCACGCTGCGTTCGTGCGTGCGTGCGTGTGCGCTGCGTTCGTGCGTGCGTGCGCGCTGCGTGCGTGCGTGCACGCTGCGTGCATGCTGCGTACGTGCGTGTGTGCGTGTGCGCTGCGTGCGTGTGATCGTACGTACGTGCGCGCTGCGTGCATGGGTGCATGCGTGCGTGCGCGCTGCGTGCGTGCGTGCGTGCTGTGTACATGCGAGCGTGCACGCTGCATGCGTACGTGCGTGCGCGCTTCACCGAGTGGAGCGGGACCGTGCCGAATGCCTCCGACGTGCCCTCAAAACTTGGACGCGTTGCTCCAGTCGGGGTAGCGCAAGAGGCCAGCGTGGTTGGCCTCCACCAGCAGCTGGAGCGAGTCGACGAGCCATGTGTCAAAGAAGCCCAGCTTGGGGAAGCCGAGTCGCCGGCGCTCCGAGACGCCCTGGTTGTAGCGGTGCCGCCACTCGCGCAGAAAGCAATCAGTCATGTGCACACCAGCCGACCACGTGCCGAAGGTGGTCACGATTTGCTTGTGCGCACACTCGGTGTCGTTTGAGCCGCGGCTGCAGTCGAGGAGCGGGTTGCCCATGTTGTCGAGCTGCGGCTCGCCCCTGGCGTTGACGTGGTAGCTGTAGAAGTCCACCTTCGGAGGATCGGCGGCGTATCCAGCCAGAATCTCTGAGAGCACGTTGTTAGCCTTCTGCCACGCCACCTTGTTGAAGAGGGGCTTCCCGTGCTCGAGTCGATGATGGGGACGAACGTCTCAAAGACCTTGCGCACACGCCAATAGTGGACTGAGGGTGGTGGCACGATGTGCTCGACACGCTTGCGAAAGAAGCTAAAATGGTAATAGTGCATCGCCTCAATCTCGGACTGCGACTTGCCCGCAGCGACCAAGCCGGCCGTGACGGTCGCCAATCGCTCTCCATTCCAGAGGAACCATGCATCGTGCAGCGCGACAAAATATGCCTTCTTCACCTCGTGATGTGTGGCCACCTTTGGGCGATCCATGAAATGGAAGGTGTCGCCAAGGACGCTGCTGAACTTGTCTTTGATGTTGGTCGGTGGCGGAGAGAGGTGGGGGCACGGCAGGTCAGGAGGAGTGGCGGCGGCAGCACGGAGGAGGGCAAGCTGTGCTGCGGTCAAATCTTCATGATCACTATCGGCCTCATCACCAGCGGCGTCGGGCGTGTCAGCGACAGTGGGCGTGTCGGCTGCGGCTGCGGCGGGTGTGTCGGCTGTGGCTGCGGCAGGCGTGTCGGCTGCGGCGGGCGTGTTGGCTGCGGCTCCGGACGGCGTGTCGGCTGCGGCTGCGGCGGGCGTGTCGGCTGCGGCTCCGGACGGCGTGTCGGCTGTGGTGGGCGTGTCGGCTGCGGCTGCAACGGGCGTGTCGGCTGCGTCGGGCGTGTCGGCTGCGTGCGTGCCGACTGTGGCGGTAGGAGCATCGGCTGCTGTGGGACTCGGTCTTTGCTCGATGCA
>CATOSE010000199.1:0-21637 GCA_951812265.1 Taphrorychus bicolor | reverse complement strand
GCACCACATGCTCTCCCTCGCTTTCATCATGTACATGCCCTCCCTCGCCCTCATCACGCACATGCCCTCCCTCGCCCTCGTCACGCACATGCCCTCCCTCGCCCTCATCACGCACATGCCCTCCCTCGCCCTAATGACGCACATGCAGGACATCATGATGGAGGAGCTCCTGAGCTCGCCGGCGAAGCGGCGCAAGGAAAAGCAGAAATGTGAGGTGCCGTCTCCAGCGCATTCTCCATCTGCGG
Organism: Taphrorychus bicolor; assembly: GCA_951812265.1. Classification (NCBI taxonomy): domain Eukaryota; kingdom Metazoa; phylum Arthropoda; class Insecta; order Coleoptera; family Curculionidae; genus Taphrorychus; species Taphrorychus bicolor. The sequence goes on along the minus strand of CATOSE010000199.1, from coordinate 21,392 downwards.
CAGCTGCTTGTGCTGCGGCCCCTGTTATCAGCGGCGAGTGGGACGTCGTTAGCGAGTTGGACTCATCGCAAATGAGCGAGGAGAGCAGGGTCCGGATCGCGGGTGCCCAAGGTTCAGAAGCAAAACTGGGGCTATTTGACTTGTTCGACTCGATGCAGGATGGTGATATAGCTGTGCGCGCAGCTGGGGCGCAAACCTCTCCATATGTTCTCCAACAGGGTGGGCGCCAGACCAAGCGTGTGTACCTGTGCAACCATCCCACAAAGAGTGGGTTCAGGGCGGCCCGGATGGAGAAGAAGAAACAGGTGGCCGGAGACAGAAGGGGTGGGAAAAGGGAAGGGGATGAAATGAGGGATCTCTTGGAGCAGGTGCCGGCGGGCACGTGCTCTGCGTTCGTCGAGCTGACGAGCGTGAGGGCCGGGTCCCTCTTGACAGGCACGTGGAGGAGGTGAGCCATGCACCTGCCTCCCCCCTCCCCCCCCCCCACACACTCACTCACACATGTGCCGATGATGAACAAGCACGTAGCCCTGTCGGTGCCGGAAGGGGTGCAGTATAACGGACGTGGTGCGCCGCGGTTGTCCGGGTATGCCACGGACGATACTTACCTCCGAAGCTTCAGGAAGCAGTGTGCGAGCAATAGGGACCTGGTGCACAATAGGCACTCCGCCGCCTGTGCACTGCAGTGTGGGGCGGAGCCCAAAAGCCCTGAGGCACCTACCCCCCCGCTGCACACACACGCGCACGCGCACGCGCACGCGCACACACACCCCTTCTTCCCGATTCCTACGTGCCATCCCTTCCAATTTCCCAATTACGTGCGTGACTTCCCACGCATGTGCGTGTTTCGCGCTTCCAGGTCTCAGCTACACAAATACGTGTACAGTGACGGCAAGGAGGATGGTGCGGACGGAGGCAGTGCAGAAGGTGAAGCAGGCGGACAAGGCGAAGAAGCCGAGACCACGAAGAAGGTGGTTGTGGCGCTAGATTCATTGCCAGCAGGTTCCATCACCACCACTCGCAACACCACCACTCTCACTACTCTTCCCAGTTGACATGCTACTTCACTCACCTACCTATCACCGACGTACCTCAACAACCTACCTCAACAACCCCGTCACTATCTAAACTCACGGGCCGTCCCCTTCTAGGTATGGCTCGCGACTCGCGGGTGGTGGCCATCACCTCCTTCCGACCCCATAAGGAGTGCCTTCTTCACAGTGAGCGTGAATTGGAGAGGGACGAAGGTGAGGATATCGATGAGCTATATCGCGACGGAATGACGCCTGAGGACCATTTGGATGGGTCTGCCCTTCCTGGGAACGCCAAAAGGAAGAGGAGTCGGTCTTTCACGTCGTCGCAGCTGGAGCACGCCTTGCGCCCGGACTTCGAGGCGCACGGTCGGAGATGGACCGCGCGCGAAGTGAGGGAGAGGATCAGCCGCATTGACCCGGGTGCTGTTGGTATTGCGGGTTATGTGTTGGAGAAGTTGCGCAGGGTACACCGGGTGAAGAAGGAAACGTCCACCAAGCTGATCCAAGGCCTAGCCCTTTGTCTGCGCCGCCGAGGCTTCGGCGTCGTGTTGCACACAGCATCGGCAAGCAGCGTGCGTGAGCAAGCACTCGAGCTGGCTCGCAAGAAGTACTACGGAGAGGCGCGCAAACGCGGAATCTCGAAGGTCGCCCGATTCAAAAGAAGTGCTGTGGCAACGGCGTTGACGGCCATTCGCGACACATTCGTGCGACCTGATGTGGGGGAGGTTCCTGCTGAGTATCTGGTGGGATACACTGTCGTCCCTCCCGCACAAATGGATGGTGGCCATGAGAACTTTCCGCCCTGCGATGCAATCGATTGTGCAGCAGTGCGGGGCCGGGCATCTGGAATTCTAATCGTGCGCGGCAAGAAAGACGCTAACAGCAACCTCCACGCGGCATCACTATCGCACATGCTAGCCGCCGAGGGTGACCTCTCAGTTGGTTCCCACACCGCTGCCGAGAAGGCACTCCTGCCGAAGGAGGCATTCAACACCCCGGACTACGTCACCCTCATTGATGGAGGGGCATCTCTGAAGAGCCAAAATAAGATGTGCAACCCCGAAGCGAGCCTCCTGAGATGTTCGCGCCATTTGCTTGACGAGTGCATCAAAGGCTCAGCTACCGCGAAGGCATCCGTGGCGCCCTACAAGAGGCTCGTGCAGATCCCAAAGGGGCACAACAGGGCGGCCGACCGAATCTACGACACGCTACCCATGGGAAGCCCCTTGCGCAGAATCCCTAAGGAGGAGCTCGCTCCCGTTTATCTCCCACCGGTGAGTTGTTGGTAGTCCGCTCGCGCAGACGCATGTGTACTAGCAAACCCCACATGTGTTCATGCACACCTCCTGTCTATATCAACCATACATCGTCTACCTCACACAGTCTACCTTACGCAGGCGGCATCTAATCATGGCAATGGAACAAACAACGACGCCGAAGCATCGTGGAGGTTGCACAACCTCGTGCGACAATCGGACGATCTCTTCGGGTCCCTCCTCACGTACTCTATCGGCGAGCGAGCCCGGTCGGCTGACCTGCATGAAAAGATGCTCAAGGCGAAGCACCGCATGTCTGTGGCACCTGTGGAAGGTGGTGCTGCGACTTGGGCCGAGGACGCTGTTGTCCCTGTCGTTGAGGAGGACCACGGCAGGGTGCGGCTTGCTGCGTCTAGCATTCGGTTGCCTGTCCCCGTCAAAGGCTCAGCTGACAAGGATGAGTTTTTTGTCGACAGCAACCCCGGTGGGGCTTTGAGCTCATCATCATTGGGAGCTGGGTTCCAATGGAAGGTGAAGTTGTCCGCAATGTCGAAGGGCAATTATCTGGACTGCTGCAACTGCGGACGTGTCGCCTCCTCACGAGGTGTGCTCATATTATTTTGCATTTGACTCGTGATGTGGTATTGTCGCACCTTTCTTCCCACGTGAGTCATGCTATTGTACAGGTGTATGCAAGCACTTCAAGCGTGCGTTGATGTCTCAAAATGCGGCTTGGAGGAAGTACGTCAAGCCGTGGCGGACTCCAACTGCATGGGAGAAGCAGAACCCGTGCCCGTGGGAACCCATTTCGGCGCAAGAGATCATCGACGCAACTGATGAGCTACATCGCGCTGAGAAGTTGTTGATTTTGGAGGAGCCCGACCTGAACATCACCAATAGAGGTCGACCCGCTGAGGGCAAGAACATGACAAAGGAGGCGAGAACTAACTATCTGACGAACCACATAACGAGCTACCTGACGAGCACGCTCAAGACGTGAAGTGGTCACTTTGCGTGTGTCACATGTGACGTCGTGCCCTCCCCGAGGAGGGGCGAGCACGCTCAAGCCCCGCCCGTCTCCGAGGTGGTCACTTTGCGTGTACCCCGTCTCACGTGAAGTGGTCACTTTGCTTGTGTCACATGTGACGCCGTGCCCAAGGCCAAGCTAACCACTTAAGTAACTAACTAACACACACCCCTCACCCCACACTCTTCGCACACTCACCCCTTAGGCTTCTGCACGTGCAAAGTCTTTCTTGGAGGAGATGCGGGAGTTTGGGAATCCCGCTGCTGCCGTAGGGACGTGCTCGCCGGTGGTGCCGCCAAGAACAGTGGGGGGCGGGGAACCAAGAAGCATTGCGGTTTTTGCAAGGCCATAGGAAAGTCGGGAGTGGGGCACCGCCGTACTAATTGCCCTTTCAGACTTTCCAGAAAGGCTGAAATGGCAGCGGATAAAGCATTGAACCGCAAGGGCTTGAAGTCGAAGACCAAGCCAGCACCATTTGCATCTCCTGCTGCGTCCGCTGCGGACGACAAGGTTGCCGATGGTGAGGCTGCGGATGTGGATGGCAAGGCTGCTGATGGTGAGGCTACGGATGTGAAGGGTGGGAAGTCCCACTTAAAGTGGCCCAATAAGGTCGCTGCGAAAGTTGTCGGCGACGAAGCCACTTTAGCAGCAGAATGCGCCGATGCCGAGGCTGCTAAGGAAGCTGCTGAAAACGTCCAGCCCCGCTTCCGACTAACCAGCACCGCCGCCAATGATGCCAAGAGAGTGCAAGGGTGGGTGGATGGTGTACGTGATCTGAAAAGCAGAATGGGTAAGACCATCTCCGTTGCAGGAGATGGGTTTTGCTGGATGTATGCGATCCTCGCGAGCATAAACGTTTTGCAGAGTGCACCAACGAAGAGAGACTACGAACTCGTCCAACGCTTCTTAGAAGCGTTGCAAAAATACTGCGCGGACGGAATGGCGCCTTCGAGTGTGCGATCAGATCCTGACAAGCTCGATCGCATTGCGGCAGCGACGGCACCCCCCTTCGATGACCTCGACGAGGCCAACTATGGGGGGGCGACGTACTGGTTCCCAGTGATTGCATCTTTTCTCGATGTCTATGTGGTCTGCATCACCGCGCCTGTCCTTGGCACCACGGACGAGGACGCCCGTCGTATTGCAGCAACTTGGAAAAAAAACGCGAAGCAGCTGCGCAATTTATCGGATCTAACTGTCATGGGCGAATTTGTGATGTATAGTCCCGTTGGCAAGGGGGAGGGAAGGTATTGCACGCCCAGCCACCTGAGTCCGCACGGTGCCCAACCTCCATCTATACACATATTCTGACAACAACATTCGCAATGCAGGAGTGTGACCCTTCAAGCGTTGAGACGTTGTTATGATAAGGAGGAACCTGGCATCTTCGTCCTCAGCAACGGAGTTGCTGGTACAACAGCCACCACCACCACCGCCACCACCAGCACGCCGACGACCACCACCACCTGCACCGCCTCCACCACCACCACAACCACAACCACGCCCACCAACACCTCCACCACCCCCACCACCACCTCCATCACCACTGACTAGAACCTAGTACCACTTCTAGAACTCTCATCCTCTACCATGATGTGTGCAGGGATGGGCGGACATTTCTCGGCAACGACAAACCAGCCCGGAACGGTACCCCTTGCAGTGGTGCTCCATGCATTATTGAAGGAGGAGGCCCTGAAGCAAGCTAAGGAGCCACCTTCGACTCCTCTTTTGACATCCCCCAGCGCGCGTTCCTCCCGAGCGCGCGGTGAATGAATGAATGAATGAATAAGGATGTTAAAACATTAACAGACGACCCATACACACTGGAACCTCACGGTTCGACGTCCTCGAAAGGGGATCGACTCGGCACGTCGCACAGCAGCACACGACGTACGAAACTACCACATCTAAGAATGTGTACTCTCCGTGCGCGCAGCAATCCAGCATGCGACCTTCGGCCATTTCCGCACACCACCCATCTCCCTGATCATGCGAGAGTGCCATGCTGTGCACGGCACGCGGGCGCGCCGCACGAGCTCAAGAGCCCTTGCCGACGCCCTTGGGGCCCTTGGCATCGGCAACGCCCACCGTGCTTCGACCCTAGCAATGTATTCAGCCCTTGCACTCTCCTCCGCTCGTCGAATTACGGCCGTCTCCTCTCGTTCTGGAATCGACGCATTCCCCAACACCCTATCCACCCTCACATTCGTCGCCACTTCGCGCAGCCAGGCTTCGTTTCGTTTCCTGCGCGCCGTCTTAGCAGCCTCTTTTGACGCCTCACAGCCTCTTCTGTGCTCCTCCTGAAGTGCTCTGCGCCTGAGCAGCCATGCCCGCCGCTCCCTGCCTCGCGCCGCAGATGCTTCGCGCTTCCGCTGAGCACTCACACCCTCTACCCGCATCACCCCATTCGAAACATACGTCCTTGCACCCCCCACGGAGGCACGTCTATCTCTCTCTTCCATAGCCAACATCCTGCGATGTCTGCCTGCCCTCTTGTTGGCCGCCGCCCTAGTGCTACCCCCTAACTCCGCCCATCTCCTCGCAGCTCGCCGCCACGCCAACAGGGTCGATCCCGCAATACCCACCTCCTCCCTTCCCCAGCTGTCAGCCTCTTCCAAGAAAGACACCCGTCTTGACGTTTCTGTCCTGGCTCTTCCCCTGGCCTGTGCTGCCCACGCCTCGCTTCCCAACGTGAAGATTTGTGTGAGCTCAGCAGATACATTCCCGACAATGCTCCCGACGAGTTGTCTCACTAGTCTCCCCCCCCCCGCTTCAATCTCGGCCCATCCCTGGGGTATGCCGCATGCACTTCCGAATGGTCTGGCGAACCATGATCCACACGGAACTTGGTCAACCCCACCCCTGCCCGGTCCCAGAACTCGCCTGCGTACGCTGATAATCCTGCAGATTGCCAACCACCTTTCCGCTGTCCAACTGGGTTCGCATGTGGGTAAGGGGACGTCCTCCAGCCACACCTCCCGCAGAGCTCCAAACACTCCGCACCACCGTGGTAACGCCGGCGGTAACAGAAGCATCCCCCGGTATCGTACCCTCGGATCCACCGCCATCGCTCGCCACTGCTGCGCCCTTGGACTTTCCCATGCGTGCCTGCCAGCAAGCTGGATCGCCGGGAGAGTCGCCCACGTTCCCGCCGCCCAACTTCTGTGGAGTGCCCTTAGCTCAGTAGCTCTCTCATGTCCGCCTCTCGCGACCACCTGTCTCCACCCCTTTAAGACTGTTGTCAGACAACGCATCTCTGCGCATGCTTCCCTGGCCACTCGTATCGCCGGTTGCATCAATGCCTCAGCTGCCCATGCCCATCTGCATACCACAAGCACCAGACGTTCCAACGAGGTGGCCGCCTTCTTCCCTGGGTCAGCCATACGTACCACTCCTGCAAGCACTCGAAGCAGCTTATACGCACGGGTGCTGTCCTGCGTCGGTAACACGCGCGCAGCTGCCGCACGTGAGCGCAGTTCTGGCGGTGCAAACTGTCCCAGACCCGCCTGCATCACTCGTAGAGCTTCCACCCATTCGTCACATTGGCCAGAGTGAGCCACATATTGTTCCCCCTGCCGCAAGGCAGCCACTATAGCGATGCGCTCAGGGTGTAAAAGTGAGCACTCTGTGGCTGCGTGCCACCATGTGCATCCTGTTGCAGCGCCACATGCGCATCGGACGCCCCGAAACAGCCGATCCATCAAGCCTGGCCAACGTTTCGGATCCGACGCAAACCACCGGCAGCACCCGATCGCTGCCAGCACGTCCTCCGCCTCCTCCGAAATCCTTCCCCTTCGAGGAACCAAGTCACCTTCCTCTGCCCACACCGAGTCGAGAGAGGCCGCCCGTAGCACCGACACCACGCGATGTTTTCCCCACTGCCGCGCCGCCTCCCCATCCGTCACAACACTCTGACTCTTCCCAAAGTGCAGCGACGCATGATCACGAGGAGCGTCCAGACCCGGCACCGCCTGCACCTCCGCCGACATGGCCTCCTTGGCGACCACATCGACCCATTCGTTTGGAAGCGCTCCTTGATGTGAGTGCGTGTGCACCAAAATGACTACATTAAACCGGGCCATCGCCCTCAGCCACGCCGAATGCCAGTCGTCCCTCCTAAAGTCCGCCTTGTGCCGATCGTGAGCGCGTACAAACGAGTGCAGTGCCTCCACAGGAGCTGTGCAGTCAAACAGTATCATCACCCGTGCGCACCCCTCTTCTGCCAGCACGTCCAGCTGAGCTGCGAATTCCGCCAAAAACGAACTGTCGTCCCCTTCGCTGGCAAGCGCTCGTCGGATACACGCCCCGTCGTGTCTTATGCAGCCTCTGCTCATCGAGGGCTTGCCTGGATCATCATTGAGTTTGAACGACCCGTCTACAGCCCACACTGCCTGGATTCGCCATTCCTGTGCAATAGCTCGCGTCCTATTGAATAAGCTGCGGGAGGCACGCGGGCACAGAAACGTTTTGCCCCTCCACTTGGCACGGGCCTCCTCAGGCATGCTGGCAAATTCGACCACCGGTACGTGAGCCAGTTCCCTTCGGGCGTTCCAGAATAATTGTCCCACCACCCCGAGGCCCTCTTTGGATGTCACCCTCTCCCCCGTGTCATAACACAGCTGAATCTCGTCGTTGAGTTGTAGGTGGCAATCTTCCTTCTCATGCACTAAACCCATGTCCTCAGCTTCCTCCCCGGCGACCGCTGCGTCCAGTTCGACCAACTCCCGGGCCCTATGTTCATTGCCGAATTGCAGTACACGTTGTGGCAAGTGTGCCACGACCAGAGTGCCCTCCCTCCGCCACTCGCGCCAAGCCGAGAGCCCATGCCGTCTGGGCAGGGCTGCCGGTACCTCTGGCCCTCCGCACGCCTGATGTAGCCTTCGCCTTAGCCCCTCTCGCACATGATGCCCTTCTTCGCCCTTGCGTCTGGCTCTGTCAACATCACGGATGAATTGCCATATGTCCGTGAGCGATATCCGCTTGCCTCCTGCCCCGGTCACGGTGCGCCGCCATATGGCCCCCTCGTCACGCATAAGCTGTCGGGTTGACCAACTTTTCTGGCTGTCAGGTTGACCAACTTTGCTTTGCCCCCGAATTCCTTTCGCGCGGTCGTGTGTGTCCCCCTTCCAGGTAGACACTGGGCAGCAAACTCCCCTTGACTCGAGACCCCCGAGTATGCGTTCCCACGCCCCCTTCGCGGCCGCCGGGAGCAGAGGCCACCTTCCTCTAGCCTCGACGAATGACAACCATCGCGACGCACCTTCAAAACGTCCAGCCATGTGTTCAACCTCAACAATGTGTGCCTGCAATACCTCCGGCTCCACCGGTAGGCCGATCCCAGCCGGTTCGAACAGGGGTGTTGACACAAAGCCACACCAATTCCGGCTGTTGGCGTTAAGTCCGTCGTCGGCGTCCTCCCCCCCTTCTCTCATGAACCCCCCTTGTCCCGTGCAGACCTCGATATAAATGAGCACCAGCGCATCTGCCACATACCGTACTTTCGTTGTGTCCAGTGAACGTCTCAAGGCGTCCGTCACGTGTCGGCCGTCCCACTTGGCTGGGTCGACGCGGCATCCCCAGCTGTGTAGTGATTCCGCGAAAGCGGCCCGCACCGTGTCTCGCAGTTGACATCGCTCTGCCGCTGCCATCGCTCTCGTGGCCGTCCGCCACAGCGCCTGGGCTCCCACCTCGAAGAAGTGTACCTTCGGTCTGCCTTTGCTCATCCCATATAATGTCAACCTCGGAGTATTCCACACACGTCTGAATTTCATGTTGTACACTGCACGGAAGCGTGCTTCCAGTTGCTCGCACAATTTCCACGGCATAAACCCAGATGCTCCCCAGTAGCCACCGAGTCCCCTCGTCAGTATATTGCCTAATTCCATGAATTCGCCTGGGCGTAGGTCGAATGACCGCATCTGTGCGATGTACCCTTGCCATGCTCGAGTCATCCTCTCGTCCTCCCCCTTCACCGTGCCGTCTGCGTACCTCAGCCGTCCCATGTGCGGATAACCCTCTGCAGTGTGGCCCGTCCCACTACCTGTCCGTCCTGTGTGTGCAGCACTGGGATGTACGCATCGTATGGTATGCCCTCTTCCGTGTATCCCACCCCCGCGACCACTGTCTTGTCCAGTCCGGAGATGCCCAGTCCGCATCCTGACGCCACTGCAAATGCAACCCACATCGACCACGCAACCAGAAGCTGGTCTAAGGACGAAAACAGCCCTGCCCAATCGTCCGCGTACAGAATCTGCAAGAGACGTCGTCCGTCCCCTGCCCCCCATAAGTCGACTCCGACTGCCGTAGCCCGTATTGCGAGCGCAACGGCGTCAAGTAATATCTTCGCTCTGTCAGGGCTAAGGAAACATCAATCGCCCCATACCGCCCATGTAAATCCGAAAGGCTCCCCCAGCCCATGAGCCGAGTCATACTCTCCCGTTAGTTCCCCAAAGAGCGCCCCGATGGTGTCCGTGAATGCCTCCGGTAGGCCCATGAGTAGCTCTTGCGTGGTCACCGCCCCTCTGTGGACTGCCGGGAAGAATGTCTTTAGGTCGACGTACAGTACGTATACGGAACGTCTTTGCCGGCGCGCCGACTGTAGGCAGAGAATGAGCAGCAGGCTGGCCTCTGAAGCTCCCATAGCTTTAGTCCACCCCAGCTGTTCCTCAGCGAGTCGTGACTCCATGTCACTGAACGCCGTCATCAGCAACATCTGCCCCAGAACCTTCATGCCTTGTGCCATGAGTGCTATGTCCCGTCTCTGTTGTACCAGCCGCCTGTCCTTATTTGGTTTGACCAGAAGAACATATATCACCCGTTGCCACGCGAGGGGAAAGTCCTTCTGCATTGCGCACTGTCGTAGGCCCTGGAAGTACAGCTGTAGTACGTCCTCTGGCAACTCCCTCGGCGAGTAGCATGTCCACGCCCAATCCGTCGGCCCCCACAGCCTTCCGTCGTCTCATGCGGCGCAACGCTCCCCTGAATGCCTTGTAGCTGAGTGCGTCACTCAGCGTCCATGGCTCCCCGGTGTCGGCCATGCGCACCTCCGGCCACTCTGCGCAGAAACAATCAGTGAAGGCTTGAAATGCAGATGTGCACACGCCTCCCCCGTAAAAACGCACCTGCTGATCGCTTCCTATCTGGCCCAATGCCTGCGGAACCTCTACTGGGTTGCAAACCACCCCCCGGCGCGGGTCGTCCCTGCGAAACACGCGTTGCATGGCTGCATTCCCTCCTTGCTGCTTCCGCCTGCGTAAAGCACGGCGGATACGTTCCATCGCCATCTGTGGAGCTCCCTCGATGAGTCGTTCAGCCTCCCTGACAATACCCATCATAGTCTCGGCATCCCTTCGACGGTGTCTTAACCGTAGCCTTTGAAAATATGTCAACCTGCTGCGGCAGTGGTGTAAAACCTCGTGCGCGACCCGCACGGGCCCCAATCGCAGGTGCCGTCTCCGCACCTCATCGAGTCCCGTCCCTCTGTGAAAGATGACATGCCTCCTTCCCATGAATGCCTCCGGCCCCTTGTCGCGAAGCAAGCGTATACACGTCCGAAGCAATGCCCTCCAAGACCCCACCGCTTGGTCAACCCCAGCTGCGCCGACCACCAATCCCCCTCCGTGATGAAGCCTCTCCTCCTTCACGCGAGCTCGCTTGTGCGCCTCCACTACCGTCTCCGTGATCCTCTCAATCGACTCGGGCCACCGTCCCTCACCTTGTAGCACCCGCGATGCCTCTACTCCCTGGTCCTGTTCAAACGCCTCCGCGACCCGCACCGCCGCGGCGACGCCCCCCAAACCTTTGCGGGTCGGACGCCGGCCCCTCTCGACTCGGTAGGTGGTTCTTGCGGCTTCCACCCAAACGTGGTCAGATATCCACTCCTCCACGCCCCCGGAGCATGTTGTCGGTAGCACTAGTGGTTCCAATCTCCAAGCTCCCATTTGTACCCCTGTGGTCCATATCTGATCCAGGCGTGCCGTCCATGCCGGTTCTCGTCCTGCACGCACCTCCACATGTGTAAATCGCCCTTGCCGCTCAGTCGCGTATTGTATGTGCTCCACCACCTCGGCACATCCCTCCTCCCTCGCATGGCCCGTCGTAACCGCGGCACAGCATGTACATCCCGCCGGTCCCTGCCAGCGCCGCAACAGCCGATCCGACGCAGTAAGTCCGTGGGCTGATCTGCGCCACTTGACGCACGGCACCCTGTTGACGTCCCCCAACATCACCCCCCCCTTACGAGCTTCCAACCAGTTCATCGCCGCGCGTAGTTGCTCCTCGTTTCGCTCTTCAACATGGCTGCCGTGTATGCCTACCACACCGACCTCAGAGCCGTCCGCCGTGAGAGTTAAGCAAACCGCCAATGTGCGCTCCTCCACCGCGGTTGCGTTGCCCCGTATTTCCAGGGACGCCTCCCTCCACGCAACACATATGCCGTTCTTCGCGCCCGTCCCAGGTAGCACCGCCGCTGCGTACCCCCTTCGCGCTAACCAGCGACGCAGCAGCCGTAGTACAAACATTGACCCTGTCAATTCTTGTAGAGCAAGTACGTCCACTTCACTTTCCTCAAGCCGAGTTTCGAGCCAGTCCATTTTCGTAGCAGCACTCGTCGATGGCCGTGTTGACATCCGTAACCCCTGTGTGTTCCAAGTAGCCATACGAATTGTTCCCTTGCTGGTGTTACACTGCTCCCGCGCTAACCAGCCCCCGTGCCAGCGCTTGCGCAGCCACCGCTGCACCACAGTCGCCGCCACGGCCGCTCGCGCCATGTAGACCCCCCGCATCGCTCGGCCCACTGCGCTCGCTGTGCTCCCTGCAATGTCCAACCAATCAGTTGGAGAGCAGTCCGTACCTCGTACAAGCGCCAGAAATGTGATCGTCCATAACAGCCATCGCACCCCTCCACCCTCGCTCCGATTCGCGCCCCACGTGCCTCTCCTCCCCCGTTGCCGCCGCGTTCCACGGTATCCCCATCTCCTCGCCATGAGTTCGGCGCAAATCTGTAGAGGACCTGCCTGGGTGCCCCCCCCCCGCCTCCTCTGTAATTCGAAGAAGTTGTCCCTTGTCACCTCGGTAACGCTGAGAACCACTGTCATGCACCCGAGCGCAATCAAGAGCCACCAAGACACCAACATCTCCTGCGCCCTTGGGCGGCGATGTACTGTCCCTCGCCCAAGACGGGTCCCTTTCCCAGTGGTACCAACAGCCCACCTTCTGAGCGAGGTCCGCCGCAGCCCTACCACTTTCCACTGTTGGCGGCAAGACAGTGAATTACAGAATGAGGTCGTTTGCAATAAGTTCTGCCTCAGTGCTGTCCTGAAGTGTGCGCCCGCCGTGTGGCCCCGCGTCCGCACAGGTCTTGCCCACGACACCTTTCGGGTCACGAGGTTGACCAACTTTTCTTTCTCCGTCTCGCCCAAGCCGTCGATGCCGCGCCGACACCGCACATCGCATTCCCTCGCCGTAGATCCACACGCAACGTTCGGATCCCTCCTGTGGGCGGCAGGCCCACTCCCTGCGCGGCGCAGCATCCTCGCGGTCACCGATGTCCAAGCCGGCATCACCCAGGAAGTGCAGGCGGGCACGAGGAGGGTGAGGCACGCAACTTTAAATCGAGGTTCGGGCGCGGCTCGAGGAGGACTTCGGCCTCTCCCGGTGACGCCCTTACCTGCCATACCTTGCCACCTATCTCTAGCGTCCCGCACTCCTTTATGATATACGCACTTATCATAGTCCTCCCCTATGTTGCCCAACCTGGGGACGCCCTCAACCTTCCCCTCCCAGTCCTTCGTCTGCCACAGCATCCAGACACGACCCAATGCGAGCGCTGAATGTACCGTCGCGCCGCCACGAACCCTAGTTACCCTCGAGTCCGCTACGCCCCTGGCCCGCGGCGCAAGATGCCGACAATGAAAAGCCTTGGCCGCATGCACTGTGCGCCCAGGTGAACGCGGGGGCACACCACCTGGTTGTACCAGAAGTATGGAGTGGTGGCTAGGAACCTGAGCAGGGCTAACAAGTATGGGCGGCAACGCTGGCGCACAAGGAGCCCCTTTACATTTTCGAGGATTATTACACATGGCGCGCCCGACGGCTGCGAGCATGCCTGTTGCACGATGTAGCAGATAAGCCGCGTGTTGTACCACGCACTCTGCTGCCACTCCTTCTCTGCCCCAGCCGCATCGAGATGCGCGGACGAATATGGCTTGCAGGGCCACGTGGCCACCAGAATGTGCGAATGGCGCGTATACGCGGCATCGAGCACGGCATTGGCTGCCACGTGCGCGCCCGGGTATTGCATCCCAAGCGCATCCCGTCTCACCTGACATAGCTCTGAAGCAGCAGCCAGCTCGGTCTGCATGCCCAGCGACCTGAGTGCCCGTGCTGTTGCCAGGTAGCCGGCATTTGCCAACCCTGCGCAAGCTGCATGCACCATGATGGTGTGATCCACCGCGCGCACCTCGTGCGTCTCGAGCAACTTCATCCATGCCCACCGGATCACAGCTGCCGCGGCATCCACATGCATGGAGTCTGCCAGCGCAGCATGAGCCTGCAGAGCAGTCAGCGGCGCATGCTGCCGCTGTGCCTGAATCTCGTGTCCCTCCACCGACGCAGTGCGTACTGCGCCCACGATGGGCGTCAGTCCCAAAAGAATTTGCCCCAGCATTGTCATTGTCCCATCCTTCTCCAGCTCGAATCCCATAAGGTTCGCCTCCTCCTCCACTGCCAGGACTGCCAACTGCCCGCCACTGACCCGGAAGAGCAGTTGAGATGGTGATGCAACCAACGTTGGAGCCGGCTGCTCCACCGAGATCACCTGGCACAAGGCTCCTCGGAGCATCCGCCGTGCCCGAACTCCCCATCGTAGTGCGCCAACCGGTAGCCCCCGTCGTGCCACCGCCGCAATGAGGTGGCGAGCGCTCACCAGAGCCTCCCCCTGGTATCTGTGCACTTTCAGGGCGCGCAGGCGCCGAACGTCCACCCGTCTGTTGCTCAGCGAATGGCGCCGCCCTTGATCGAGCGGTAGCATCGACTGTAGCCACGACTCCGCTGCTCCAGTATGCACGCTCAGACCCAGATGTTCCATGAATCCAAGGCACACTACCCGCTCTGCTGAGATGTTCGAGCGGCGTACCAGACTGTTGGTCAACCTTGCAACTTTGCGGAAGTCGTCTGCCTCGTCCATGACGCGCGCGATGCGCGTATCGAGACGAGACTTGATCCACTCGTACCATACCTCGTTCGCCTGCCCCCATGCGTGTAGTGCACGCAGCAGCTCCACAGAGAAGCGGCTGACTCTGGCCTGTAGTTGTCTTCCGCCTCCTGTGTGCAATCTGCCAGGCTGCTTGCCGGGCCCCGTGTTCCACCTCTGAAGCCATCGCTGCACCAAGCGCTGCCGTACCAAGTGTTCTGCGGCATGCCTGCGCATCTGCGCTCGTGCGAGCGGCGTCAGCCATCTCTTGCTCATATTCGGGTTCGTGCTTCGCGTCAGGGGGACCTTCCCCATCTGCAGGCGGTGCCTGTCTCTTGCTGCTTGCATCGCGTCCCGGCCTGGTCTGGTGTATCCGCGCGCCTGTTGCATCGTCCTGCGCCAGAGCGCGTTGATTGCGTGAGCTCTGTCCTTGCACTCCAAGTCGATGCTGCCCTCTGCCCACCGGTCCTTGGTAGCTGCCAAAGCATTCACCCACTCCTGGCAGGCAGTGCACCAGTCGAGGGGCGACGGACAGAAGTATTTCAGGATGCGTAGGACGTCCTCGAGCGTTTCCGGGAAGCAACAACAGGCCCATAGCGCCGCCGGGCGGTCTTTCACCGCGATGCAGTCCTGCAAGAAAGCCACCATCGCCTGTGCCGAGGTCACCCTGACGCAGCCTGGCTTGGAGCCAGCAAGTGCAGTGCATCCGGCACAAATGAGCGTCCCTCTACTGAAGCCGCACGATGTACCGCTTCTGGTATACGCGTGCGGCAACAGTCGATCGCAGCGCACAGATCCGACAGAACGGCGTCCCCCCACTGTGGGAGCTGCACCGAGCTCCGTCCAGTCGATTCGCGTGTCGCCCGCATCCTTCCAAAGTCGGCGCCGCCCCAGGAGTTGGACGGAAATGTAAATTCTCGCTTTATCTCCAGCCAGAATCTTGCAAAAAAATAAATTGCCGGCACGCTTGATCCTGAATAAATGAAAACGCCCTCGAGTAAACATGAATTGTCTCAAGTCGGCAAAATACATAACCGATGCGTCCCCGCTCCAGGGTCCTTCTTGGTCACATCTGTAGTTCCCGAGATGTAAGAAGATATTCGTAGATGATAAAAATGAACAAATCCACTCACAGAAGGGCGAAAAACCCTGGAACTCTCCCATCGAGTTCCCGACGCATAGCCGAGTATTACTCAAAAAAAGCATTCGAATTGTCGACTCAAAGAGGGGCATATCCTCAAGCCCCACGTATAAGTCCCCAAGGATAAAGTCAGTGCCGAGCCCGTAGCACGGCCGGGAGAAGTGGTTTGAACATACTTATTCGGGACGCAGGCAAACAGCGCAATAGGTGAGCAAACAAGGGGCTGCGTATGACGCCCTTCTGTACTCATCCATGCAGTCGAGTGATGTCCCCCCCCTTCCAGTCTCCCACACCCCACCATCCCCGTCCACTCCCCTTCCAACACATAAACATCTGGACAAGGATGAAGAGGAAAAGGTAGGTGTGTGACTGGGAATGAACGGCCCCTTGTGGCCGAAGTTCGCAAAGTAGTCCTCAAAGTCGAGTGCAGCAAGCGTGGCGGCGGCAAGTGCTGATCAAGAGGATGCACCCTCAGAGCAGTCTTCGTGCCCTGGGACATATTCACACTCCACAGCCCCGGGGCGAAAGCGCCTTCAGCCGTCGAGGTTGACCGTTTCGCCGATGGTCTCATGCCAACCTCTGTCGTCGGGCCCTCCTGCGGATTGCGCGCCCGTCTCGAGCCCACCCTGGTGGACAGCGGTGGCGTAGTCGTACCTGACGCGCTCGCCCTGGCCCCTTGGACCACCTTGGCCCTCGACAGCGCTCCCCTCAGCTTCCTCAGTGTGGCCTCTGCCGAACTCGTATCCGGTTCCTCCGCCTCCTCCTCCGCCCCCAGTTGTGCCCCTGCCGTCATCTCCGCCGGCCTCGCCGAGCCGTGCTCCTGCGACTTCCTCGCCGTCGGCGCGACCGCCTCCTCCGCAGTAGACACTTCCCCCTCTGCGTCCTGTGCCACCCTCGGCTCCCCACTCCGCGCCTCCATCCTCACATCCCCTGTGGCAACTCCTGCGGTGGTGTCTGGATGGGTGCAGGGTGGAGGTAGATCAGCCGTCAGAGCTTCGTCCATCTCAATCCCTTCCTCGGCCTCCACGTTCTCGAAAGCGAGCGTGCGGCGCGAGCGCGCTGTCTCCGAACCTGCAATGCGTTGCATCAAAGAATTATTCTGTATCATCAAACTCGCCAGCGTCTCAGCAATCGCATCCGCTGCACGTCGACCGTCATCAGCCCTTGCATGTGCAGAGGCCACCATGGCACGTTGCAACTCTATTGCCGTCTGTATCTCCTCCGTCTGAGCTTGAAGGGCCGACATCGTTTCGGATGTCTCCTTGCTGTGCCGTTCGCAAGCCTTGACTTGAGCGGCCATCGCGTCTGTCTGTGCCTTTGCCTGTGCTGACAGCTCGTCTCTGAGTAGTACTTGCCCTGCCGCTAAGGCAGAACGGTCGGCTGCCGCGTTCTCCGCCACCATGCCGACTTGTGCCACCAAACTCTCCATCGCCTGCCGATGCGCTTCGCCAATCTGCTCCTTCTCCGCCAGATATTCCGGTGCAAAAGCCCGGCACACCCCAAATAACATCTGGCGGTCCACAGCAAACAGGAAGGCAGGTGGGCAGGGGTCGTGGTAACACAGGAAGTCGTCTCCAGCCTCTGGCGTCCACGTCCCGTCCGTGCACATCGCGACGAGCAGTGCTTTTTGTTCCCTGTTCTCCGGCGTGTCCGGAACAGATACCTCGTAGGCCCCATCCGCCAACCCCTTGTCGTGCAACGAGAAGAACCGAACATCATCTTCCGCAGCGGCAAATGCCTCCGCGAAGAATTGCCTCATCGGGCGACCCTCTCTGGTGTCGTCGCGTTCCGCCCCAATAGCGAGAACCCCGATCTTCAGGGTACCCCCTCTCGTCCATGCGCGCCCCGGAACCACCATGTACCTCGTCGCCGTCGTCAATCCAGTTCCCCCCGAGGATTCAGCAACAGCTGCGTGATTGAGTGGGTACACCGTCACCACCCCGTCATCCATGCGTGCCAGCTTCGGGTCAGCCTTGACCAACTCTTCGGGGCTACCGTTCACACAAATTCTCACCTTGTCCATGCCAGCACCGGGCAAGCCACCGCCCACTGTATACGCGATCTTGGTCACGCCTGCGAGGTTGACCAGATCCTCTATCAGTTCGCCTATGCACGCCTCCTTTGGCGCCAGAATTGTACAACATTCTTCTTCCCCAAAGTCCTCTTCCGTGGCGACCGTCCTGAACCCCGCCCCAGCGAGCCTTGCCATCCCCAATTGCATTTCCTCCGGGGAGCGTGCCACCAGTTTCAGCTCGTAGAGGCCGCATACTCTGCCCCTTGCATCCCTTGCTCTCACCCTTGCAGCCGCAAATGCATCGTGCTTGGCCAGCAGCGTCGGGATTACCTCGCGCACGGCTGCGTGCGCTCGGGCAATTGTAACTGCGTCGCCCTTTCCTCGTAATACGAATTTCTTTTCCTGAACCCAGACTAGTATGGTTTGGCGAACGCACTTGGCCATGTCAGACGTGCGTCTCGCTCTGACGAGTGCAGTGTAGCGCGCAATCGCCGCAATTTTTGCAGGCGCAACCGCGCCCGTGTCCTGTGTCGTATCCATGTAAAAGTACTCGCTTGCTTGTGTTTCTTCAGAGTGCCACGTGTCGTGGCGCCGCTCCGGCGCGCGCGTGTCGGAAACCCTTCCGCGTGTGGGAAATTTGGGTTTCCTTCGAGAGGGAAACCGCCCGCCTCGCGACAGATATCATTCCAGACAGGAGCGATATCGCACCCAGATGGAGACTCGATCTCAGAGGCATTCTCTCTTTAGCCATCACGGTATTCGGCTGCGTGCTCATTATGACCGAACAGATCTCACGCTCCATCGGCACATGCCTGGTGATACTCGCTATCACGCTGGGATTTGCCCCGCTGGGCGCCGCCAGAGAAGTTGCCTATAGCGGCAACGAGGTAGGCATGATCGCATCCGCAGGGGTCAGCGTCTGCATCGACAGCGGCTGCACCTCTACATCCGTTCCCGAGAGCATGGCACACCTGATTCACACGGTGACGGAGCGAAACCCTCGGCAGAAGTTGTACATCGCCAATGACACAGGACTGGACATCGCCCTCATTGGCCAGATGAACCTTCCGACACGAGGTTTCAACCTCCATTCTTCTGGCAACGAGGCAGACATGGTAGACGCCGTCATACCAGTGTCTCGAGCGCTGGTCGTGCGTGTCCTAGGCGGGACCATGCTCCTCAGTGTCAAAGGCTTGAAACATGACGGCGTGAACACCTACCTGAATGACGACAATTCTACTGGACGCAGCGACTGCTTGTTTGTCAAGTCAACGAGGATGGTCATACCGTTCACACCCGGCCGAACTTACAGTATCATGGCCGACACGGAGCACGCGAAATCTGGTGAGATCAGGAGCCACTATCAGGAGGGAGACCCACTCCACGCTAGCAGACCCCGTCGAGCCAGAGATATAACCTTAGTTCATGCAGGCCTGGGCCATGCCGGCAATGCGCGCCTGCGCATGTCCAAAATTGTGGTGGATGGCTCACCGGTCAGTACGATGGAGCACGATGAGGGCACCTGCAAAGGCTGCCGCTTGGGCAACACAGGTGCGAAGATTGTCCCCCACAAGAGACAGTGGAAACCTGGAGACTCCACACAGGGCTTCGACCACTTTGGCCAGCAAATGGATACCGACATCTGCACTGGGTTTGAAACATCCTGGCCCCACGGCTTCACATCGATCATCAACTTCTGCGATAGATACAGCCACGAGACCTGGATATACTTCCTCGTCACACCGTCAGCACACGAGGTGAAATCTGCAGGACTCGCCCTACACTCGAGCATCTCGAGCCGGCTTAAGGACAACAAGATTGGCCGATGGGTGACGGACAACGGCCTCATGTTCCTATCCGAGGAAGTCGACGAGTGGGCTCGGGAAACGTGCCGAGATCGCGGATTCCAAGTCCCTAACGACAGCGACACGCTCCCCGTCCCAGAGAGATTTTGGGGAACGCTGCAGCGCATGATGAGATGTGACCTCGCACATGCTGATGCTCCGCGGTGTCTGTGGCCCTGGGGAGCAGCCCAGAGCAACAGACTGTTGTACTACCTTCCCACCAGAGCGCTCAATCCCCCACTATCCCCCTTCGAGTTCTCGACCAAGAATAGCGGACCTATCGACCTGAGCTGGGCAAGGACTATGTACTGCGACGTGACCGTCACTATACCGGAGCGCGATAGATCTGGTAAGCTGGGCAACCGCAGCACAGATGGATGTCACCTGGGGTACGATCCCCGACGCCACAGCCACTACGTGTATGTGCCATCGCTCAAGAGGCTGGGATCCTTTGTCGTGAGCGAGTGGAGGGAGAACTCCTTCGACAATTGCAAGCTTATTACCTCAGACACACCGGTTCAATATGTCGAGTCCTCCGACCTCGCGATGGCACCTGTCACTGCCAGCAGCATCCCCATGCGATTTACTGCCCGCAGCGGAACAGATAGACCGCTCACTATCCTTGTATTGTTTTCTGGAGCTGCCCGAGACGGGGATATACCATCCACGCTCCGAGGAATGGGGCATACAGTCACGACTATGGATATCTTATCTGGTCATGACCTCACCGATGGTAAACTGCAGGACCAAGTCTTTAGCCTTGCCAAATCATCAGACTTCGTCTTCATGTCACCACCCTGTAAGACAGCTTCCATAGCATTCACCCCACCGTTGAGAACTTTGAGCGACCCTAAAGGGCTATTGGTGAAGGATCCTAAGCACAAGGCTCTCGTGACTAGCGCCAACGTCCTCTATGACTTCACTGCCAGCGTCGCCAAATTGTGTGCAACCCACAACATCGGGTATGCAATTGAGAGCGCTGCTTCACGCCGAAATGGTCCCACTAAATGCAGATGGAGTAGGTTCGCGAATAATGGATTCCTATGGGACTACCCTGGTATCGTGCAACCAGATTCAGACTACATTTGCTTTCCTCAGTGCGCTTTCGGTACTCCTTACCAGAAGTACACAGGACTGCTCGTTGACCACCGATCCTCCCAGGCATTCCGGCGTCTGTTTGGCAACGCCGAGTGCACGTGTGCCTCACATCCGAAAGTTCTGCAAGGCTATGACACATCGGGAGTAATTAATTCCTCCCTTTCAGAAGCGTACCCGCCACCGCTGTGCCGAGCCTTCGCGAACGCGATTGTGGATGCGTGCCGAACCCCTAGTTCAGACTGGGAATCGTCACTGGCGTGTGCCAGCTGCGATGAGCTTCAACACCTTGCGTCTTCAGCACATGGCGATAGCACGTGTACGTCATGCGGTGGAACAGGGTACGTGAAAGATGTAGCATGCATCTTCTGCAATCCCGATTTGGTTTCACCAAGAATGCAGTCTCCAGATCAACCAATCGAGCTCTGGTTAGAGGACGCAGACGGTGCATACCGGGTCAGTGAGGTTGGAGGTATTACAGTCCCCGAGACGCTGAAGGACGCAATGGAGTCGAAGTGGTGGCCACTCTTCAAGTCAGCCATGGAAGACGAGATAAAGGGGAAGCTCGATAATCAGGCATGGTCGGTGGTGAAGAGGCCCATCGGCGTCCGAGTACTGAAATCGCGCTGGGTGTTCACTGTGAAGTACAACGACCACGACGGCAGTATCAAGGTGATCAAAGCCAGGTTTGTGGCGTGTGGTTACTCACAGACAGAAGGTAGAGACTACGACAGGGTCTTTGCTGCTACTCTCCCAGGTGTCAGCTTCAGAACGCTCGTCAGCTTGATAG
>CATOSE010000197.1:0-12003 GCA_951812265.1 Taphrorychus bicolor | reverse complement strand
AGTAGACTATTACTAGTAGTCCTCAGTACCGTAGGGTCTATGGTTGAATTCCAGTAACAATCGTGCGGTGTCCACGGCGGGTGGCACGGGCGCATCAGGTCCAACACGGTAGCGCTTCCAAGGTTCAGTTTCTAGTGTAACTTCTTTACCCATCTTCATGGCCGACCCCGCTTTGATTGCAGCAAGAGAACGCGTCGCTACGGTGGCTGATTCATTGAATGCAAGAGATGCGACCAATCCTTTCCAGGAAGAACTCGGCTCATCGGACTACGCCAGATGGCGTCGCGAGCTCATCCAAGTAGCTTTATCGTGCGGAGACGACTTCCGCGCGGCACTCATCACAGAACAAAACATTCCGCGAGGCGCAGCGTATCCAAATGCCAGTGTCTTGCTTGACACAGCAGCCAGTGTGCCCACCTACTCAATGCCACAAGTGCGTCAGCTGGCTCTTCTTTCCTTTATTAGACGGTCTCTTCAGCCCTCGGGAGAGGCAACGCGCCTCATCGGCGACTGCTGGCATGCCGGGGGCAGTCCGACGATGCTTCCGGCACTCACCATGATCAGGCATTCATTCTTCTGAATAGGCGATGGTTCAGTGGTGAACCGGCGTTCGACCCTGGGGACGACGCGCAACGCTTGTACTCCACTAATTGGCCCTCAACTATGACGGTGGATGCGTATGTGGAATACTACAATCGTGCGTTATCGCGCGCATCTAAGATTAGGACAGAACCCAAACGATGATTATGATTCCTCTGTTCTCCTGCGCAAGGCGTGGTGGCATGTGATATCTTCTCCGCCGGCAAGTAGCCCGTACTTCACGGCGGCACCGGAGGCGCGCGTGGTCACCCGCCAACAATCTGACACAATCGCACATCGCGAAGCGTGGCGCACGGCGATGGTGGCCGCCATTATATCTCTTCTGAAATCTGGCGTCAATTCTGATTCATCTGCGGGCGGACTGACGCGAGGTGTGGGGGCCAGATTCGGGGGGATATCGCAATCGGATGTGCTTCCACCGTGCTGTGCACCGGCTTTCGCGGCGGGATCACAGCCTTTTGCAGGCTCACGCACACGCCGATGCCCCAGATGCCCTCTACAGCCTGATGGGCAGCCAGTCATGCATCCGGCGAACTATAGGTGTGTCGCGGCGTGCGTCTGCTCCGTATGCAACTCTGATCGCCACCTTAAGCACGCGTGCTTCATAGCGCAAGGGGTGCCGAAGGCCGTGAAACTACAGGCAGAAATGATGGTCGAACTGCGCCGCCTCCATGAGGTGTACAAGTCAGGCACTTTCAACTGGCGCACCACCCCGACGACCCTGCGTTGGCTTTTGAGTATGCGGCAACGCCTAGCCACCACCCCCCTTGCTCCGTCCATGCCCTCCGCCGTCCCAGCGCTCCTTTCCGAGGTCAATTCCGGTTATGACTCGTACGACGACGAGCTTGTATCCACGGTGGCCGCAGTGGGCCTGGAGCCCGCGGGCGAGGTGCCTGCCATCGTAGACGGTTCCTCGGCGCGAATTGCTCGCCCCTTTCCGGTGTCATTGCAAGGGCAACCGTCCGACCCCACTGCCGTAGGACTCGCTGACGTTTACGCGCCCATTATCAAGCCAGCGGGCCAGGCGCAGGTGCACGAGGTTCAGGCCCAGGTGGTTGGTATTGCTCCTTTCGGGTCGCCAAAGGGGGATCGCGCGGTGGTACCGGTCAATCTGACGGATGCTAACCTTCAGCGTGCGCGCGCCGATGCGGCGATGCCGAGGCTTCAAAGAGGGACTCAGACCTTCACCGTACACGCGCAGACGCCCCAGCGGAGGACGATCCTGCATCATCGGAAAAAAAGAAAAGAGAACAAAAGAAAACAACGGCGATGCGGATGACGAGTCCGGCTCGGAATGCCCCACCTCGTTTACTGTTCTCTTGGCCGTGTTGGTCTTCCTCATTAGGCTGCCGGCACGCCAGTGGTTCGCACTGACCATAACCTCGTGGATGCTCCTGGCTCGGTGGTGTTGGCCTCGCCCGATAGCTACGTCCGTGCTGTCATGTATGTGCGGGCCTGCCTCCGCTCCTCATGGCTTCTGGCGTTGTCCGGGGGCACGCTGGTGCTGGCGATACAATCCTACGAAGGTGCGAACCTGCTCGAATCTTCGGTGACGGTTGTACAGGCATTTGGACGTCGAGCCTCCGCTGCTCTACGTAGTCTGGTCCCGGAGAGGATGCCGTGGCTGATTATATCCCTACTGTTGGCACTCGTCCATTACGGCACTTCCTCCCCCCCCCCTTCACCGCCTTCCTCAGGTCTTCGTCTATCGAGCCCCGCGGTCGGCCCCCCGATGTCCCTGGGCGCTTTCCCCTCTGTGATCACGTGTCGCGATGTCACTGATTCTCAGTTGAGGGGCCTACACTCCATCGGGCCTGCAGGTGATGTCGATGTCCTCTCTACAGCGGTTGATGCTACTTCCGGCGGCTTGTGGGCCAACGGACAACCCTTTGGGACCTTCATCGTTGACTCGGGAGCGGAACTCATGATCGGTGGCGCCTTCTTGTACCCGTACTCTCACGTCCTCCAGAGTAAGCCTCATGTTAGTGTACGGGGCGTGGATGGCCGACTCACTCCTGTCGACGCTCTCGTGCGTACCACAATTGTGCTACCTGATGGTGCACACGTTATCCGAGAAATGCTCATCTGTGACGCTTTTCAGCTGGCGCTCTGGTCCACGGAGTATATGGGTGGCTTCGGGTTCGCACATGTCTTTGAAACTTCTGACCAGCCGTCGTACGTGCGCACTCCTTCCCAGGCACATGTCGAATTGTTGCGCCGGCCTTATCGTCTCGTCGCGCCCGTCCGACGGCCTACGTCTTCGGAGCTCGACGTGAGTGTCAACGCGAGCGCGGTGACCTCTGCAGCATTAAGGAAGTCGAGGAGACTGATTTCGGTGTCGGAGGCGTGGCTACTGCACTACTCGGCGATGCAGATGGGTTGGGCCACCCTTTCCGAGTCCTTTGGTGTCCGCGTACCTCCTATGCCGCCGTGCCCTATGTGCAAGCTCACTCTCTCAAAGCGTAGCCCACAACCGCAACAGAGCATACGGTCCACTTTCGCTGGCCAAAAGACGCACACCGACACCTGGGGCCCGTTTATGTCCACCATGTACTACACCGGTTGCAGATACATCGTGGGCTTCACGGACGACTACTCTCGTGTACGTCTTCCTGTATTCTGTAAGGATCGCACCACTGCCACTCTGTTAGAGGCTTATCGTGTCTATGCCGCCTTCATGCGTACCCTAGGGGTAGAGCTCACGGGGGAATGGCTAACGGACGGTGGCCCGGAATATGTATCGCACGAGGCCTTCGACTTATGTGACGAACATGCTATTCAGCGGCTGCTTGCTGTGCGCTACACCCCCGCACAGAATGGGGTGGCTGAGAGCTTCTTCCGCATACACGTCCCTAGGGCGCGGGCGGCACTTCGCGGTGGCGGTTTGCATCCTCGGTTCTACGCTTTGGGTGTAAAGCAATCGTGTTGGCTGGCAAATCGCTCCTTCTCTAAGCGCCTGGGTTGCAGACCGTTCGATCGGGTCCCATCGCCACCCGCCGATGATCTCCACCACGCCCGTCCTCTGGGGTGTAGGGTGTGGGCACACCAGCCGGACGTCGACCGCCCTCACAGGCTGTCCGACACGTCGCGCGCCGGCGTTTTCGTGGGCAACTCCGAGCTATATCAGGGGTAGGTCGTATACTACGAGGAGTGCCATGGCTTGGAGGCGGCCATTCACTGCGACTGGGATGTGGGGACGTATCCGCTCCTCGCCGCCGCTTCTCCGACCCCTCCCCGCCCGCCTCTCCCCCCTCCCACCGCTCTTCCTCCTGTCCACGTCCGGGAGCGTGTCCTGGCCACTCCTGTCCCACGTATTCCCCCCCCCGCCGAGGACCACCCTCAAGTGCTCCCCCCTCGTCTGCCAACCGAGGACGACGCTTCCCCCCCGACCGAGGAGGCTCACCGTAACCCCCCCCCCCCCAGAACTGGCCGCGACCTTGCCCCCTTTCGCCGACTGATCCTGCCTCCTCCTGACACCACGCACGAACGTCCGCCGGCCCGTGGTGGAGACCGTCGCCCCTTCATGCCAACGGGCACTGATACAGCCCAGCTACCCCCCCGTCGCCCTGGTTCGCGTGCGGCCGCCGAACTGCGCTTTCCACAGACACACGTCGCTGTTGTGTCCGCGTGGCTCTCTTCCACCTCCACCTCTGGCCCCTCCTCCTCCGCTGCGCTTGCCGGTCCTCCAGAGCGTGCCGCTCCCCCCACCGTCGTCCTTCTCTTCTCTGGGTGTCCGGCGACCGATGGCATGACCACCCTCCAGCGGGTCTTTGAGGCGCATGGGGCGAAAGTCCTTGCTGTGGACATACTGGTGGGGGGGCGCCTGCACGATTTACTCGATGTCACCCCACAGGCCATTGGCTGGCATCTGCTGCGAGCGGCCGAGAGGGGTGAGATTTTCTCGATACACGCGGCAATCCCATGTGAGACTTTCTCTGTGACTCTCGATGACCGGCTCGTTGCGTGAGTGGTTGGTACAGAAACGTTCAATTTTGCCTGTTACCGACTGTTAGCTGTTTGCGATGACTATTACCTACCAATATTAGCCGTCCCAAAGGTCTCCTTACCATAGGAGGTCATTACAAGCACTACCAGTTGACACCCAACAGCCCAACTTTCAATGGGTTGATATTATAAAGCTCCCTAACTACTCGTCGCCACACAACATGTTACAGTGACAGCTGACACTTCCAGCCGCACATGTCGGGCAGCGATAGAACGAGGCGACATGGCTACGAGGCAAGGAGGCGACAATTTGGCGAGGCGGCTGCAATGAATCTAGCACTGACGATCAATGTTGAGCCAACGAATCCATAGCTTGAACGCCTCTATGCGGCCCTTTGCCGTGGCGCCAAGATCCTTTAGCAGCGTAGTTGTTGCTGCACCTACAGCCGTCTTCTGCTTCGCCTTTGGCGGCGTTTTCGCGCCAGGCTTGGGTCGGGCTGCCACGCCACCTGTCCTGTCACGCCAGGCCTTCACTCTTGCTTTTACTGCGCGCACATTCGAACGTGTTGCAGTGAGGTGGTGGCTGGTTGGCGGGAGACGACACTGATGGCGTGGGTGCTGCTGGCACCTTTGATGCGCTTCGCTTTCAGCCATGCAGACTTCGAGGAGTCCGCAACAGGTGCAGAAGCGGCCGTCGGTAGCTTTGCAGTGCGCTCACGACGCCGCTCCTGCTTGCTCTTGTGCTTGCCAGCCTTGGTGTTGCCTCCCTTTGTCGTGCGGCCGAAGCTCCCCATGTGTCACAATTTTGGGGGACGCGCCCAGCGCCCAGGTATAGCGTTTGGGAGCCGACTGGCTGATCAGTCGCAAGCCGCCTGGGTCTAGCCGTGCGACTGCAGCCTCCGATCGCCGGAAGCAGAGCGTGTCCGGACGCTTCACGCGTCCCCCGTGACGTTACAGTCCAAAAATGAACATTATGTAACGCTTTTGGACTATATACTCACGCAACTAGCCGACCACGATATGCTTCGCTCGTCTAAGCACCCATGGGGATTGCCGGGCCTGCCTCCGGCGCGCGCGGAAAAGGTATTCCGCTCCAATGCCCTTGTCTACTACGCGCTCGATCTGGGCTACGCTGTGGTGCGCTCCGGAGGGGACGCGTCCTTTGAGAACCCTTCCCCACGTAGTGATACCACGCTCCCCCATGTCTACTGGCCGGAGAAGTCGCACCATGCCAGCCTTTTCCGCACGCCACCGGTGGTCGAGTTTCAGAGGGCTACCTCCTCTGTCGAGGTCACCTTTCCATTATGCGCGGTGGGGTCGCCTATGCAAAAGTACACGACGGTGCTCGCTACCCCGCGTATCGCTGCGGGTCTGGCTCCACTCAACGGGTTGGTGTGCACTCATGCGTCCCACGTCCAGACGGCATACGGGTTCACTCACTCGGGGGACTCGGCGTCTCTGCTTTCGGCTCAGTATCCCAAGCTCCTCTGCGTGGCTATCGTGTGTGCCCACCTGCGTCTACCGCCGCCTGGCGTCGATTCCACTGGCACTTCTCCGGCCATCGTTCCCGCGTCTTTGGCTTCCCTCACCCCCCTCTTGCCTACGCCTCGTCGCGCTGCCTTTGATACTGGGCCGTCTCCTGACCCACATCACTGTACTGCCCCTGACGAGACCGTCCCCAGTGGGTCCAATGTCCTTGGCGTCCCTCCGTATGCCCTCCGGCTGAGCACTTACAGTGCCCCTGCAGCGGTCGGGGTGCTCACATATGATGGACACACTGCAGGTGTCTCTGGGCGCTCGGCTGAGTCCACTATTCGTGCTCCCCACTACGTCGAACCGGGTGGCCCAGGATGGTGGGACGACGTGAACGAGAACGATGTCAGCGACGACGGCGACGATGTGTTCACCGTCTCCTCTGGTGCGGTGACCACCGCCTACCGAGCCTGCTTCAAGACACCGTCTCTGGCGCTCAAGGCTGCGGTGCGCACACGGTATAGCCTCGGACCCTCTGGTGAGGCGCGGACGCACGAGATCCCCCGCGGGTATGACGAGGCGGCCAGTCACCCGGACTGCGCGCGGATCTGGGAGGCTATGATTCGCGAATATGACTCGCACATCGACTGCGGCACGTGGGTGCTGCGCCCGGAGAGCGAGTGTCTCGCGGCTGGCCGGGTGCCCATAGATTGCATGTGGGTGTACGACTGCAAGATCGACAAGACGTGCCAGGAGTTCCAGTTTTGGAAAGCTCGCCTAGTGGCTCGTGGTGACCAGATGGTCTACCTCCGCGACTACAACTGTACGTACTCAGGGGTCGTTCGGCATTCCACGTGGCGGCTTTTCCTCGCTCACTGCGCGATGCAGGGCCTGCTGCTTACGGGGGCGGACGTGTCCACGGCCTATCTCCATGCCCCCCTCCGCGACTATGTGGTCTGGATGAAGCAACCACGGGGTTTCGTGCACACTGTCAACGGAGAACGCGCCCTCTGTAAGCTCCAGATGGCTATCTATGGCCTCAAGCAATCCGCGCGCGAGTGGGCGCTCACGGTCACGGCGTGGCTCGTCTCATATGGTTTCGTTCGGTGCTCCACCGATCGCTACCTGTTTGTCAGTAGGTCGGATGCGGGCACTCTGGTGCTCCTTATCTGGGTAGACGACATCTTCCTGGGCCACTCCTCCACCGCGGTGCGGGCCACATTTATGAAGGCTTTCAAGGAACGCTTTCGAGTGAAGGATTTAGGCCCGCTCTCGCAGGCGCTGGGGGCGTCGGTTTCACAGTCTCTGAAGAAGGTTGGGTCTCCTTCTCCCTGGAGAAATATATCTCCGATGTAGCACGACGCTTCGACCTGTATGAGAATGTCGCGTGGGCGGATATCCCTGTCCCAGTGGCCATGGCGAAAGAGTGCCGTTCGGCACGCCCAGATGATACAGAAGTGGCAGCTACTTTGGATACGTACGCCGTGCTTGTCGGGTGCATTGTTTTCATAGCCACCTTCGCCCGTCCAGACGTGGCCTACTCGGCGTACTTCCTCTCCTCCTTCATGTACGGCTGGGTACTGTCCACCTCCGCCTTGCTCGTCGGGTGCTAGGCTACCTATCCCGTACTCGCTCCCTCGCGATAACCTACCGCCACGGCAGTAGCACTCTGGTTGTTCCTTCTCTCCCCTGGACGATCCCTCCCCCGACCGCACAGGTCTCCCTCACATGCAGACGGATACTGACCACGGAATCGCCCGCTCTATCACTGGGTGGCTCTTCCTCTTCGCGGGGGCGGCCGCCTCTTGGGCAGTGCGTGGACAGACTCAACCATCTTTGTCGTCGACGGAGTCTGAACTCTATGGCCTGAGTACGGGAGTCTGTGATTTGCTCCTATGTGTCCAGGTGCTAGAGGAAATGGGCGCTGTTTTTGCGGCTCCTGTCACCCTTACTACAGATTCGCGCGGGGCACGCCTGGTATCCCTCGATTGTGCCGCCTCCGCTCGCACGCGTCATGTCCACCGTCGGTGGTTCTTCGTACAGTACCATGTCGAAGAAGGCCGCTTCGTTGTCCTTCCGGTCAAGGGCTCGTTAAACCATGCGAACTTCCTTAACAAGCCGGTGGGGGGGGCACCGTTTGCGGCAGACAGGGCTTACGCAATGGGCACTCGTTAGGCGTGATTGCCTCCGGGTCTTTTCTCGGTGCTTGACCAGCGACATCGACGGCTGGCGCACGAGACCCTCGGATGGGCGGTGCTCACAGCGCATATGCATTTTTTCTCCATGTGCCTCATGTTTATTCCTTGCCGGGGCGTGTTGTGCATTCACAGCAGGGACGCTAATTTACCCTGTGAGGATGGCTAAGCCACTTCAACCTCGTACATTTTGTGTGTGTGTCGCTTGTCTTCTCTGTTGTGTGTTGTGTGTGTGTTGTCCTCCGGACGATCATCCCAGGGGGATGCTGACAGACCTCTAGTCGTCTAGAAGTAGACTATTATTAGTAGTCCTCAGTACCGTAGGGTCTATGGTTGAATTCCAGTGACAATCGTGCGGTGTCCACGGCGGGTGGCACGGGCGCATCAGGTCCAACAGCGTGTCACACAAAAAAACATGGACACTAGAAAAGGGCGGGTGGGTGGACTCCCACATCCACAGAAAATATGGCCCGCCATCAATCCCTGCTGCATGTGCACTTTGCACTCTGAATGTCTTCCTCTTGGAAGCACTCTGGTGAAGAGGAGTGCGGCCGCTGCGCCGTGCGTTGAGGAAGAAGTGTCAGCTAAAAGGAAGCGTAAATCAAGGAAGCGTGAATCAATGGTATGCATGGTACGGAATCATCCAGTGATGCAGGAATTCCACGCATCCTCGTCCGAGATTCGCACACTCTGACCTGCGCACTGTGCACGCCGTGCACAGTTACCCACTGAATGTGAGGCACGATGGGAAGAGTGGTATATCTAGAAAGATTGTCGTAAAACGTATCGTGTTGTGGTAGGAGCAGGGGGTGCGCGCTCGAGCGGACGGCAAATATTGATATAAATGAGCAGGTAGCGCCAAACTTGACGGCTGCGACCAAGCTGAAACAGTGGAAGAAGTTGAGCATGTGAAAAGTTGATGTTGTGCTTGTCGTTCTGTCGTACTTGGCGTGCTTGAAGTAGTAGGACACCCCTCCCCGATTTGCCGAACCAGGCTGAAGCACCACGTTGGTAATGGTCAAGTGGATGATATATATGTATGTACGACTTTGGTTGGAGGATCTACACCTCCACCACCTCCTCGTGGCTGCCCACGCCCACACCCATGGGGGGCTGTCGCTACCTGGCTACCCGGCCCGGCAGTGCGTCAGAGGAAACGGACAACGGACAGAAACAGCCCATGGACACCCAAAGTGCACAAGGACACGAATAGTGTGTGGGAATAGTGTGTGGAGATAGTGTGTGTATTCAACGACATGTACACCGTGTACAACCGCTGCTGGGGGCACACTTCAACCCCGGCAGTCTGCGATCCTGCGGTATCCTCAAACCGACGAGTCCGATGGCAGTCTTGGTTCGGTATACGCGCACGCATAGCCAACCGTCTAAAATAGGGACCACTCGGACCCTCGAGCCCAACACTCTAGGAACATACAATATGTGGTGCCTAGTGTTAGTCGTCCAGTAGCTGTCTGGTTATTTTTAACTTGACTTGACACGAGTTCACCATGGCGTCCGCTCTCTTCAGTGCACTCATCGCCCCTGCGCTCCTCAGCGCTCTCCCACGCTCGCCCCCGAGCGCCGCGGCTCTGCCCGCGAATTCGAACGTGGTAGCACCTCGGGTTACGACTGGGGTGCCCGCTCCCATGAGCTCAGGGCCGCACCATTCCCCTTCCACTGCGCAACAATCATCTCTCTCCGGCTCGGGCTCGGGTCACGGTCCCCCGGCGGGTAGGGGGTAGCGTGTAATCTGAGAACTCTTGGGGTAGCGTGTAATCGAGAGGGACTGGCCCTTCAGGTGCTGCAGACAGCATACGAACTGATCCCGTGGCCCTCACAGCAGACACATCAATGGAGCCAGGGACCCCGGACTCAACCAAGGTGGCTAAGGCCACGTCCGCCTCATCAACGCGAACGCCCTCCTCCGGAGTGTAGAGCGAATCCAGTTCAGCGGGCTGGCACTGCTCTGACGGTAGGGTGGCGGCACTGCCCCCAACACGAGTGTGTCCCTTCTTCGCGTCAAGTGCGATCGAGGGCTTGGGGGGAGTCTGGTTGTGCTTGCAGTCGTAGCGCAAATGGTGGCCCCCATCAGCTCCGCAACCGCAGGGGGTGTCGACACCTTTGACATAAATTCAACGGCCATCCTTCCACAGACGACTGTCACGGACCTTGGCATTCTTGCCATCACCAGCTTGGAGGCCTTTGCCGCGGCCTCCCCCGTCGCCCTGGACGCGGCCATCGCCGAAGCGACCCTGACCGGAGAGTGCGCCACGTGGCCGACCGGACGCGGCCTCAATGGTGTACTCTTTGTCAATCAGTGTTTTGATTATTTCACAGTTGCGGTCAAGGTCAAGAGCAGGGTTCTTAACGGTCAATTCGAAGTCGAGCTTAGCAGCCACCAAGGGGCCGAGCGCGCGCACGGCCGCGAGGTGCGTCGCGACTTGCGCAGCCTCGCTGTGGAAGGCGGGACCCGACTGGAGATTCACCTCATCATACTTGCGCTTATACTCGTCAAACCCAACGGAGGAGACGAGCAGAATCCCCTGTTCGATAGCATCGGATCTGATTTTGGAATTGCTTGCGGCAAGCTCCGAGCTCACGACCGTGAGCTCGCTCGTGATGAGCGTGAGCATAGTGAGGCCACTGGCGCCGCAACGCCTGCGGTAGTGCTCACGCCGCTGTTTGTTGTTGATGGTGGAAAGCAGCCAGTCCAGAAAGTCCTGGTCGGTTTTGCGGATCACTCCAGAAGCAGCTCGCGTGATTTTGTCATCAAGCGTGGTGCCCGTCACGTCGAGCGCGTCATTCGCTCTGCGAAATCCCCCCGGTGGGTTGGGGTCGAGCCAGGTTCCGCGCGCGAGGTTGTCTGCTGTGTAGTGGATAGAGTGTTCAAATGACGATGTCACAGCAACTGATCGGGAGTCAAAGAGGAGGCCGAACTCCCACAGCCCTCTGAATTGCTGTCTCGCGTTCGCAGCTTCCTCCTCCGTGTCTCGCCACCAAGCGGCGTTGGTGAGCGGGTCGCCGTCCCAACCTGTGTAGTCGGTCTTGTCGATTATGTCGCTTGTAGCTGTTTGTGGAGCCGTGCGGCTCGCTGAGCATGTAAGCTTGCGTCCACAGTGCGTGGGACGCGTCTGCGCAGTGGATAGCAGTGTTGAGCAGCCCAAGCGAGGCCCGAGCCGGACCTAGAGGTGCTGCCGTGAGAAAAGCCGCGGCGCGGCGAGTGCTCAATGGAGGGTTCTCCCTCGTGGACTCATTGATTCAATCCTCATAACCGCAGGGCGCGTTGTGAACATACTAGGTAACTAGGTAATAGATTACTCACGATTACATTAGGTACATCTTGTGACAGGCTCATCCCTGTCCTCGTACGAAGAAGTAACGCAGCAGTCGCCCCGTTTCATGAGCATACTGCCGTTCGGCTCGAGCGTCTACGCTTGAGAAGTGCTCAACTGCTGACTTGACGACCTCCTCAAACAGCGAGCGCTCATGGCGTCGCTGAGAGAGAGGCTGCTGGCCACCAGAGGCTGCCTTAGGCGTCCTGCCAACCCTGCCTTCAAAGGTGTGGCCGCCAGCCGGGTCGTCTTGCAGGGCGGTAGCGGAAATGAGGGCAGCAGCTGCAACCTGCAGGCAACAGCGGCGTAAGCTTCTGTAGCATCCGCTGCTGTGAGTTTGCTTCCGAGGTTTGCTTATAGAAGGAGCACAGGAGCATATGCCTATTTTGCAGGCGATTTGGCTGCTGTTGTGTGCATCTTCTTACCAAACGACAACCGCAAAGCGGTAGGCAGCAGCG
>CATOSE010000196.1:0-24068 GCA_951812265.1 Taphrorychus bicolor | reverse complement strand
GTAAGCGATAGCGAATACGCGTCGGACATACACGAAAACACACAGACACACACAAGCGGACGCGGCGTATGCGATATCATACCGGCCGAGCATCGCCGCGGCGGCTAAGCCATGCGCTGCAACATGCTTTCAACCCAACGGGCGAGGGCGCGGAACGAGCCCCGCCATACAGCAGGGGGCGGGAGAACGGTAGGGACCCACTGCGAATCCACGCCCAGCGCTGCGAGGCACTGGTAGAATTCGGCGTATCCGAGGCGGCTCGGCAGGTCGGCGATGTTAGCTGCCGAGGGGACCCACTCAAGCCACACCGTGGCGTGCAGAAAGAACTGCGTGAGGTGATACACGTTCACGATGCGGCACATGTCTGGCTTAGACGCGTAACCGTGGATAAGCGCGGACAGCGCCCCGGAGTTGTCATTGAACTGTACAACATGGCGGCCGCGGAACATATGCGGGACTGACAGGGCGGGAGCGACAGCACCGATGCCCTCCCCTGGTAGATGTATGTCCGCCGGCCAGGTTCGAACAGGTGGAAGTAAGATGGCGGGAGTTCGAGGTGCGAGTGCCGAGCGGCGCGCGATATAGGGTCGTATACGAGCCACCCAATGCGGAGCAAGGGGTGAGGCACGCGGGGCGTAAACATTGCGTCCGTGTACACAATAAGCGGGGGCACGGACGAGGGCCGAAGGGACATAGCGAGCGGCGGCAATATCGGCATGACGTATAGAAGAAACTCGAACATGTGCTGGAGTGGAGGAGACCACTCGTACGAAGAGTCGAAAAACTCGCGTTGCATAAGCGGTTGTAGCGATGCCATGGCGAAACGAAAATAGCAAGTGCCAAAGACGAAGCCGAGCTTTCCGCGCACAGACGAGGCCATGGCCGGCGACATGTAGTCTTGGCGAGCGCAGGCTTGCAGAGAAGTAAGGATGCGAGAGACGCGGTCTGGGACAGCCGCCGCGTGGATTACGAGAGCGGATTGCGCGGCGGAGACGTCGATGGAAACGCCGAGGCCAATGTTGGAATTGGCTACAGGCTTGCGCTTCTTCGGTTCGTGCGACTGGCCGAAGAGGCGGAGAGACGCGCCGAGGCCGAGCTGACCGGAGGCACCACCGTAGCGCGAGTCGACGACAAGGAAGTCGTCGAAGAAGTGGTCAACAGGCACAGCGAGGAAGACGCGGGCGACGGCGCATACAAGGTGCGGGAAGGCGTTAAAGTTAAGCACGCTACTGCGGAAGCCAAAGTTGTGCCCGTGCAGATAGTAAAACTCGACGCGGCGGCGCGATACGCTCCAGATACCGAACACTGTAAACTGCGGTGTTGACACAGGTATCTGTCGATAGGCGCGGGCCATGTCGTCCAGACCGAACGATAAGGCGGGCATGGGGGTCTTCATAGTAGAAGACGCGGCCAGGAAAAGGCGACCGACCAGGGCGACGAAAGCGAAAGATGGCGGCGCGATTGTTTCATGCGTGCGGGTGGCGTCATTGCCTCGGTTGGCGGCGGCGTTGTCGATGGCTCTGACCTTCGGGAGGCCGTCGTCACCAACGCCCTGCTCCACCCCGAAGCGGCGCATGCCCCGCCAGTGATGGCGGCCGAAGCGGAGGTGCAGTTGGGCGGCGGTGAACGGGCCGCGGACGACGCCGGCGGCAGACTCCTTGCGTGTCGCGGCCTCCACACCAACCAGGAGAGCACGCTCACCGTCGTCGGACTCGGCCTTCGCGCCCGAGGCGGCCAGAGATTTTTCGAGGTGCCGGTTCCAGGTGCGGTTAGACGGCGGCATGAACGTGGAGGGCGGCGCGGCAAAGTCGACGAGGTGAGGGCGGAAGAGGCCCGTGTCGGGAATGTTGCCGACGATTTCGTGCCCGTAGAACCACCGGCGCACGCACCGAAAGTCAGGCCATCGGAGTGCCACGACCACAGCCGCCATAAACGGCAGATTGACGTGCGACGCGATAGCGGCGGCGGGCCCAGACATGAATGCGGAGACAACTTCGGCAAAGGGCCGGAGGGAAATCTCAACACGCTCAAGGAGAGACTGCTGGCGCGCGCGCCAGTCTGGGATGTGACAACCCTGCGCGACACACTGGCGAACGGCAGCAAGAAGGTCGGTGGGCGCAGTGGCGGAAAACTCGGGTTGGACCCCAGACGGGAGAGCGGCAGCGGCGGC
The DNA here is from genome assembly GCA_951812265.1 of Taphrorychus bicolor. Taxonomy (NCBI): domain Eukaryota; kingdom Metazoa; phylum Arthropoda; class Insecta; order Coleoptera; family Curculionidae; genus Taphrorychus; species Taphrorychus bicolor. The sequence goes on along the minus strand of CATOSE010000196.1, from coordinate 21,898 downwards.
GAGGTGCCGCGCCATGTCTGCAGATTCGGGCACAAGGCGCATGCCCGGCGGGCGGACGAGCTTTGACCCATGCGCGCCCTCGAGGATGGACACCTTCGCCCGCGGCCGCTCGTAGAAGTCCTGAACCAACGCAGAGCCGGACAGGGTGTCAATGCCGTCCCAGTACGCACCCGGGTACGCATATGGGGTCAGGCCGAACGCCGACAGGAACGATAGCGGGTCGGGCGAGGGCGGCGACATAACCGAGCGGGCGATAGAGAGAGAGTGGGTATCTGCAAACGCACCCAAGCACACACTCAGCAAAGTTGAGGGGGGGGGGGGTTGTAAAAGCAGCGAAAGTAACTGCGAACCTAAAAACCGAAATAACTCGGTAACGGGAAGGAATGAGAGCCCCTCCTAAAAGTAAGCCCGAAAGAGGCTCATAATGGGTGCTCATGCGCCATGGGAGTGGTCGAACCAAAATGGGCCACAAGGGCGGTGGGGAGGACGCAATGGCTACAGATAGCTTTTGAGGGTCAAACCAACCATTCCTACCTCAACGGCGAGTACCCTACCGCATCGGCGAGTAACATACCTCAGCGGCAAGTACCGGCACCTACATCCGGAGCGAGATGGTGACTACAGCGACGACCCCCCCGATCACCGATGAGCAGCTGGCGGAGCAAGTGGCGGCGCGAGCGGCGCGAGCGACGACCGCAGCGGCGGCGGGTATCGACACGACGTACCTCCTGGACGGGCACAAACTGCGAGACTGCACGGCTGACGAGGAAGCACACCCGTTGCTGGAGGAGACTACCCTGGACCTCTTCAAGCGCCACATCGGGACACTCGAGGGGGTGGATACGATCTCCCTGTACGTCCTGGCACATCTCGGGGCGGCGGAAGCGCTCGACCTGACGAAACCCGCCGACCTACAGACCTACATAAAGAAGCTCATTGGCCTGGACGTGCTCCCCGAGCAGACCGATCCGGGCGCCGTCGGCGTGGACTCCAATGGGGACATCGTGAGCCCTCGTATGATCACACACGCGCTAATACGCTTGACCAGCGAGGCACGTGAGAGACTGCGCAAGAAGCGCAGGGGCAAAGATGCAAGGGCGCCGGCTGACGACGAGCGGGGCGACGAGACCGACGGTGGCGGGACACTGGACCGCTACCACTCGACCATCATGGGGGCGCTACGCGACGTCACCGCCGAGAAGGAAGGCAAGAGGGCTCCTGTGCTCACGCAATCCGAGGTGAACAAGGTGCGGTCTGAATTCGAGGCAACACACGAGTGGGCACCTCTCGAGACCGACCACGGCGATGGGAAGGCGATCGGGCAGGCACGGTTCTGGGCCGTGCAAAACAAAGTGTACCCCGGAGACCGCCAGATGCCCTACCTCGAAGTGAAGAGCGCGGCGGGCGGCGAGGCGGTCGGCAAGGGCAAAGCGAGCTTCGACGACACCGGGCGACTGACCATCGACGACGTCGAGGACGGGGAGGCTATCCTACCTACCAACTCCACCATGCACGTGGAGTTGTTCACGCGCAAGCTGATGACGCTGCTGTTGGAGCTACACAACCAACCAGTGCGAGCGGGGCAGACTTCTAAGACCATAAGCGTGTTACGCGAGGCGAGCAAGAGCAAGCAGCTGACCTACGGGGACGTAAATGCTATCTGCTCGTCCCTGCGTTACTACCAGCAGCGCATGTCTAAGGAGAAGATGTCCGTGGTGCTGGAGGCGTATGAGCGTAAGGTAACCACGCTCGTAAAAGGTGCATCTATGTACACCTTCGGGGCTGCCCTGTTGCAGGCGTGGGAGTGCGGTATCGAGACGATGCTCGAGACATTCATCGCCAACGCTGACGCGGCGGCGAGGACGAAAGGCGGCGGAACGCCAGCAGGATCGACAGTGCTCGCGCCCGGAGGAGCAGGCACGACGCCGACGACCGGTAAGAAGCGCACGCCGGAGGCGATCGCTAACGAGAATGAATCTCTCAGGCGACAAGTGATCAATCTCAAGGCAGGCCGGGGCCGTGGCGGTCGCGGTAATCAGTCCGGCCGTTGGCAGCAGCAGGGCAGCTATAACCCAGGCGGGCAGCAGCAAAACTACAACCAATACCAGGGCGGCGGCGGTCAGCGCGGTGGCGGTCAGCAGGTGAAGCAAGGCGGCGGCGGTAATCCAGGCGGCGGTCAGCCGAGCGGCGGGACCGGCGGACAGCCCCAGGGCAAGCCAAGCGACTACCCGCGGATGCCCGGGGGCAATCCCAACAGCCCCTTCAAGTGCAAGGATCACGAGCGTGGGGCGTGCGAGCCTACCCGCAAGGAGTGCTGCATGAATCACACGTGACGTGACGTGACAAGACGCAGCGACGTCGGGCCTGAATCGACACTCTCTCCACAGGAAAAGAATGAGGGAGCTGACGTGGCCACACGCTCGTGTGCCACGCAGTACGTTGCGTGCAACTAACGCGGCCACACGCTCGTGTGCCGCGGGAGTAACGCGTTAGGTCGTGCGGCCACACGCACGTGTGCCGTACGACTGCGAGATCGCGCTGCCGCCGGCGCACTTGTGCGGCAGCGAGCAGCATCACACACATGGTTTACGCATGTGTGATACTTGTGGCCACGAGCGTGTGGTCACTGACCGGTGTCGCGAGCGTGCGACCCGTGCGAGCTTTACGTGTGACCACGAGCGTGTGGCCACAGCCCGGGGGCACGAGCGTGTGCCCCATGTGCAGACACTGCCGTATAAACAGCGGTGCTGAACGCGAGGAAGAGCGTGGGAGTACGGCGCGTGCGCGCGGCGGCGACATGGAGCGGACAGCGTTGACGCGTCGGAGGCGGGCGAGAACTCGTGAGCGCGGACGAGTGATGCACGAGCGAGTGAGCGATCGAGAGGGCGTCACAGTCGGCGTCACAGTCTAAACGCGGAGCGAAGGGCGGGAGGGTGGGAGAAAAACTTCGCGAGGGTGGGGGAAGGGCTGACATTCTCTCACCTCGCGATGAACAAAAATCGTCGAAGCATGCACGACACGACGGTCACTTCACGACGGGCCGGAGTAACATTACGTTGGTACGTAAATTAATAAAGCAAGCTGAGCTTACTATATTAAATGAGGGACGGTACGTTCCTGTAGTGTACTCCTGCAGTAACCCGCTCGCACCTACCCTGCCAAGCAAACTCGCTGCGTTACTGCAGTGCGCGCACTATGCGGAACAGTGTCTATATGGGAGTATAAATATAGATATATTTATAACCTAAGTGTGCCGCATTGGAGCCACCGAACGCTGAGAGACAGACATACACAGGATCAATGGCTAAAGAGCGTAACCGTGGTAACGATGAGGGTATAGGCGTTTATGCGCAACGCCACCCACCACCGTTCCTGAATGACATACGCGCGTGCGTACGTATAGCCACAGATCCTGAATACGACTGACAGCGGGCGGCGGCTTACCTCACACGTCGCGCTCGTAGTAGCCGAAGCCACCGAGCGGAGGGAGGGCGTCCGCGCCGACGGCGGCGAGGCGCGCGCGCATTCGGGCGACTTGGCGCTCCATGATCCGACATACGGATCCGCCGTCGCCGAGCGCCTCGTGCGTATAGACCTCGAGGATAGGGAAGGAGCTCGAAGCGGCGGCCCGCTCTCCTAAGTGTGGGTCGGAGTCGGTTTGCGCGGCCGACCCACTCCACTTACCAATCTCGTTGGTGTACTCCGGCTTGTCTCCGCTATTGCGCGAGACGGACGACAGGAGCGATTTCGCACCATGCGGCGTGAGGTCGCCAAGCTCGTGCGCACTAAAGGAGGGGCCGCACAAATCACAGGAGAGGAGGGCGCGGAGGGCGACTGTGGAGCGGCGAAGCGGCGCGGCGGCATCGTGCGGGGTGGCGCCCCTGGCGTGGAAGGGGTTGCCGTCCGCAGAGTCATCGTCGTACACCAGACACTTGGTGGCGCACGACCGTTGCCAGCGAAAGATGGCGTGCGCCCATGCCGACGAACCTGTAGCGCCACACATAGATGTGACGCTAGGTATCCCGTCGGACATGTTAGTCTTGGGGTCCGTGAGAACAACTCCACGGAAGACGCCGCCGCTCGAACGCAGGTACTCGCGGAAATCCACAGAGAGCGACTGGTCTGCAACAGCAGAGCGCACTGCGTCCTCAGATGGGGCGGACGTCAAGAGCAGCTTCTTGGCAGATTCATGTCGCACCGCCATCATCGCAGATGCGACGAAACCAGCGGCGCGAATGCGCACCACCATGGATGGGGCACGCTCGACCAGACGCTCAAGCTTGACTAGGGCGCGCTCAGTCAGCGTACGCTTACGCCCCCCTTTGCGGCGGGCGCGCTTCCCGGCCACCCGGGCAGCCAGTGAGGACGCGCCGTCGACGGGCGCGTGCAGGTCGCGGATAAGGGTGCGCATACGCGATGCCTTGCCGCCTCGAGCCGTAGCCCCGGCAGCAGCGCCAGCGACTAGTGGAAGATGACTGTGCGACCTAAGCCACCGTAGGCGTGCTCTGGCGTCGACGAAGTCGAAGTACGCCGTAAGAGCAGCGCCAGAGTAGCGGCCACTAAGCGGTCTCCAATCTGCGCGTTGCGCCCACACACGGAAGTCATCCCATGTGAGGGCGAGGGAGTGCATATACTGCGCCGACCACTTTTGGATAGCCACGCTAACAAAACGGCCAATCGCGTGGGACTCGGAGCACACTCCAAATTCCGCAACCGACATGCCGATCGACTGGCGGAGGCGGGAGGAGTCGAGCCCCTGAGCGAGACGCCTGGCCGCCACGGCCTTGGCCACCTCGCCTCGCTGCAGCATGACTGGCATGGACGCAATGCGTAGCATAGCGTCCTGAGATACGCCATGCAGTGCGTCAGCTGACTCACCCACGGGAGCGACTACCGGTAGGGAGGAATCGGCGGCGGATAAGCGCCGCCGCTTGTGCTCAGATTTGCGGGGAGGAGATGGGCGAGGCGAGATCTGCGGGCCCTCGCATAGAGACGCCCGGCGCGTATCGGCCTCAAACTTCATCACGGAAGCCCGTTGGAGATGGCCCATACGGAAGAGCTCCACAGCAGAGGCATCGAGAGTGTTTACAGCTGTTCTCGCCCGAGCTGCAGCTGCACGAGCGTCTCGCAGCTGAACGAGAGACATGGATGACGGGCGGGCACATTGGGCGGTGGCACCCACCGTCGGCGGGGGGGGCGGAGCAGCACACGCAGGGGCGGTAGGTCGGGCGCGCCGAAGGGCAGCAATCGATGCGAGCGAGAGTGACGAGGAAGCTCGAGGCGTACAAGGCAAGATGTGAGTGGAGGACGTATCACGTTCAGCCTCCTCACCAAGGGATGGGGCGCATACCACTACAGCAGACGGCGCCGGCGGGCGAGAGCGGAGGGGAACAGCGGACCTCTGACGCCGATCTCCCACGCCAGTACGACGAGCGCGAACGCCGGCGGGACGAACACCCCCCGCACTCGGGAGGGAGGAGGGGTGGGAACTAGCTTGACACAAAGGTACCGCCAGGGCCACGGGCATATGCGGGCCACACACGTCCCAAACCGCAGAGTTTGTCCTCAGACCGCACCCAGCAATACCAGAAGCGGACGCAGTGGGGGCGGGGATCGAGAGAGGGAACGGTCCACTCGATGTGAGGGTGGCGGGGGGTGCAAAGGGAGCGGATGACGCGCACGCGTTGCACACACCAAAGGGAGCATGCGCGGGGGCGCAACTATATGTACCCGACGCCGAAGGAAGGCAAGCATCGTCACTGTCGCAATGCACTGCAGACATGCTCAACACGCCGTATGCAGGCGAGGATTGGGCGACGAGATGCGGAGCGATCGGAAGCGTGCTAGGTGCAAACAGACCGCACGCACGCAAATCATTACACATACTCAAAGGAGCATGCGTGGAGCCGCATCCGTAGGCGCCCGACGCCGAGGAGCAGCATGCGCCATCACTGTTGCAATAAACTGCGGCATGCATGGGACTGCCAGCTGCAGATGAGGAGTGTGTGATAAATTGCGACGTAGCAGGGAGCGTGCCGGGCGCGAACGAACTGCACGCGTGCGGGTCATTATACATACGCAGAGGAGTATGCGCTGGAGCGCATCCATAGGCACCCGCCGACGCAGGGAGGCATGCAACAGTACTGCTGCAGTGCAGAGCAGTATGCATGGCTGTGGGGGGGGCAGCATCGGCGTCACGCGCAGTAAAGCGGGGGCGAACGTTCGGCCACATATCACTCGACGCGGCGCCCTTGCGAAAACCAGCAGCGCGGGCGGCGGTATGGCCCTCAAGGGCCAGGCGATGAGCAAAACCAGCATCATGCTCAGCAACCAGCCCAGCAGGCTGAGGGTGGGCGTCAATGCAGCGACGAATTCGGGGACCGGCATGCGCGTCGTAATCGACCGGCGGGTAGCGCATCGGCGCGCGCAGCGGCGATGCAGGCGGCGTACTCGACGGGGAGCGACTTCGCGAGGGTGGGGGAAGGGCTGACATTCTCTCACCTCGCGATGAACAAAAATCGTCGAAGCATGCACTTCACGACGGTCACTTCACGACGGGCCGGAGTAACATTACGTTGGTACGTAAATTAATAAAGCAAGCTGAGCTTACTATATTAAATGAGGGACGGTACGTTCCTGTAGTGTACTCCTGCAGTAACCCTAACTCCGTCGCATGGCGACAATGGAGGCCTCGCGCCCGTTGGGCGAGGAAGGTACGTGGCCCGCCCGTTTGGGGGTCGTAGTGATTGCACCCGTAGGGGCAATGAGCGTCTCCGGCAACTGGTGGGTACTAGAACCAGTGGCGCCGCGTATGGGGCTGAACTATCCCCTCAGAAAACTGTTCCTGCTGTCTGGGCACATCCTCTGCTGTCACAACCCTGCTCACTCCCGGAACGGGCGGTCTGCAGGTGTCGACTTGATTGACGATCAACAAATGTCTGATCATGCATCTGGCGGCTCCGAATTGCCGAACGGTGAACATGCACCAAACCCGCTAACCCTCTGGCAGACCACACACTACAGTCTTCTGCTGCACAAACCCAGTAGTTCAGCCAGTCCAAACTTGTGCCCGTTGGGCGACGATGAAGATTACGACTTACTCGATGACCAGCAAACCTCTGATCCCGCCTTCATCGGCTCCGAATTGCCGAACGGTAGGCATACACCGAATCCGATACCCCTCTGGCAGACCGCAATTTTCAATCCTCTGCTGAACCAAACCAATCCAAAGAGGGGTAATGATGATTTCGCGCGAACAACTCCCGGCTGGATGTCAGGCCCTGAAACTGCCGGCCCGAAACAAGGCATGGAGCACGCCGTACAAGGCACCCAAAACCCTCCAGAAATCGCAGGTAAACCAATGCCCGAATTGGTAGCACATTTGCATGTCAAACAGTCCCGCAGGAATTCCATACGAGAAAACGCCCGTCGGCTCTCAGATCCTGAAATTGCTCGATCGAATCAAAGCGTGGAGCACGTCGTATCTGATCCCGCCTTCATCGGCTCCGAATTGCCGAACGGTAAGCATACACCAAACCCGATACACCTCCGGCAGAACGGTGAGCATGCACCAAACCCGCTAACCCTCTGGCAGACCACAAAGTCCAGTCTTCTGCTGCACAAACCCAGTAGTTCAGCCAGTCCAAACTCGTGCCCGTTGGGCGACGATGAAGGTTACGACTTACTCGATGACCAGCAAACCTCTGATCCCGCCTTCATCGGCTCCGAATTGCCGAACGGTAGGCATACACCGAATCCGATACCCCTCTGGCAGACCGCAATTTTCAATCCTCTGCTGAACCAAACCAATCCAAAGAGGGGTAATGATGATTTCGCGCGAACAACTCCCGGCTGGATGTCAGGCCCTGAAACTGCCAGCCCGAAACAAGGCATGGAGCACGCCGTACAAGGCACCCAAAACCCTCCAGAAATCGCAGGTAAACCAATGCCCGAATTGGTAGCACATTTGCATGTCAAACAGTCCCGCAGGAATTCCATACGGGAAAACGCCCGTCGGCTCTCAGATCCTGATATTGCTCGATCGAATCAAAGCGTGGAGCACGTCGTATCTGATCCCGCCTTCATCGGCTCCGAATTGCCGAACGGTAAGCATACACCAAACCCGATACACCTCCGGCAGAACGGTGAGCATGCACCAAACCCGCTAACCCTCTGGCAGACCACAAACTCCAGTCTTCTGCTGCACAAACCCAGTAGTTCAGCCAGTCCAAACTCGTGCCCGTTGGGCGAAGATGAAGGTTACGACTTACTCGATGACCAGCAAACCTCTGATCACGCTTTCATCGGCTCCGAATTGCCAAACGGTAGGCATACACCGAATCCGATACCCCTCTGGCAGACCGCAATTTTCAATCCTCTGCTGAACCAAACCAATCCAAAGAGGGGTAATGATGATTTCGCGCGAACCACTGCCGGCTGGATGTCAGGCCCTGAAACTGCCGGCCCGAAACAAGGCATAGAGCACGCTGTACAAGGCACCCAAAACCCTCCAGAAATCGCAGGTAAACCAATGCCTGAATTGGTAGCACATTTGCATGTCAAACAGTACCGCAGGAATTCCATACGAGAAAACGCCCTTCGGCTCTCAGATCCTGAAATTGCTCGATCGAATCAAAGCGTGGAGCACGTCGTATCTGATCCCGCCTTCATCGGCTCCGAATTGCCGAACGGTAAGCATACACCAAACCCGATACACCTCCGGCAGACCACAAATTCCAGTCTTCTGCTGAACCAACCCAATCCAAAGAGGGGTAATGATGATTTCGCGCGGACAACCGCCGGCTGGATGTCAGGCCCTGAAACTGACGGCTCGACACAAGGCATGGAGCATGAACTTCCTCGATCGAATCAAAGCGTGGCGCACGTTGTATCTGATCCCGCCCTCATCGGCTGCGAATTGCTGAACGGTAAGCATACACCAAACCCGATACCCCTCCGGCAGACCACAAATTCCAGTCTTCTGCTGAACCAACCCAATCCAAAGAGGGGTAATGATGATTTCGCGCGGACAACTGCCGGCTGGATGTCAGGACCTGAAACTGACGGCTCGAAACAAGGCATGGAGCACGCCGCAGAAGGCACCCAAGACCATCCAGAAATCGCGGGTAAACCAATGCCCGAATTGGTAGCACGTTGGCATGTCAAACAGTCCCGCAGGAATTCCATGAGAGAAACCGCCCGTCGGCTCTCAGGTCCTGAAATTGCTCGACCGAATCAAAGCGTGGAGCACGTCGTAGATGGTCCCCAGGAAACTCCAGCGATCGCGGTCACCCAACAGGTGCCGACGCAGCAGGATATGGTGGACAACGAGGATCAAGTGGATGGCGTCTTAAGCCAAGGAGGAACCCAAGTCGGAGATAGTCCGAACGCCGTCACCTACCGCGACGAGTGCCTCGCCTTCCCCTACAATCACCCCCTTGACAACTCGTCGCAGTTCATGGAGTACGAGGCAACCCCGGCTATTGCCATCGAAGAACCCATCCCAAGACCAAGCGCTGAAGGTGCGGCTCCCCCCCAAACACAACCTACAGAAAAGGGATTAGGGGGCACACAATCCAGCACCTTCCAACACCTTGGGCCCCGGAACAGCAAGGCACGGGACGCCGCCGCGCTGCCCGGGGTAGCCGAGTGCGGACTCTTGGGGGCTGCGGCACCTCGGGAGATCGTAAACCAACACCGTGAGCCATGGACGGTTGCACTAACCATGCCCTCCAAGGTTGTCACGTGCGGACCCCCTTGGGAGCAGAACCAAGGGGGACACAAATGCAGCACACCGCATCCCATGGCCCATCCTACCTGGCCAAGTTGTAACTGTAATTGTACCCGATCAAGCTCAGCGGATCATCCGGATCAAACAACCAAAATAAAGGTGAGCATCCCCCAAACAAACACTTACGCTGCCTGTGCGAACGGATTGGCAGGCACCGTGAACATGGGCGCACAAACGTCAAAGCCGAACCTGGAGGCAACCCCAGTAATTGCCATCGAAGAACCCATTCCAAGTCTGAGCGCTGAAGGTGCAGCTCCCCCCCAGACACAACCTACAGAAAAGGGATTAGGGGGCACACAATCCAGCACCTTCCAACACCTTGGGCCCCGGAACAGCAAGGCACGGGACGCCGCCGCGCTGCCCGGGGCAGCCGAGTGCGGACTCTTGAGGGCTGAGGCACCCTGGGAGATCGTAAACCAACACCGTGAGCCATGGACGGTTGCACTAACCATGCCCTCCAAGGCTGTCACGTGCGGACCCCCTTGGGAGCAGAACCAAGGGGGACACAACTGCAGCACACCGCACCCCATGGCCCATCCTACCTGGCCAAGTTGGAACTGTAATTGTACCCGATCAAGCTCAGCGGATCGTCCAGATCCAACAACCGAAATAAAGGTGAGCGCCCCCAAAACAAACACCTACGCTGCCTGTGCGAACGGTCTGGCAGGTACTGTGAACATGGGCGCAAAAACGTCACAGCCGAACCTGGAGGCAACCCTGGCAATTGCCATCGAAGAACCCATCCCAAGTCTGAGCGCTGAAGGTGCGGCTCCTCCCCAAACACAACCTACAGAAGAGGGATTAGGGGGCACACAATCCAGCACATTCCAACACCTTGGGCCCCGGAACAGCAAGGCACGGGACGCCGCTGCGCTGCCAGGGGTAGCTGAGTGCGGACTCTTTGGGGCTGAGGCACCCCGGGAGATAGTAAACCAACACCGTGAGCCATGGACGGTTGCACTAACCATGCCCTCCAAGGCTGTCACGTGCGGACCCCCTTGGGAGCAGAACCAAGGGGGACACAATTGCAGCACACCACATCTCATGGCCCATCTTACCTGGCCAAGTTGCAACTGTAATTCTACCCGATCAAGCTCAGCGGATCATCCGGACCAAACAACCAAAATACAGGTGAGCCCCCCCCAAACAAACACTTATGTTGCCTGTGCGAACGGTTTGGCAGGCACCGTGATCACGAGCGCACAAACGTCACAGCCGAACTTGGACAACAACGAAGAACACATCCCAAGACCGAGCGCTGAAGGCACTGTGAACATGGGTGCACAAACGTCACAGCTGAACCTGGACAACAACACCTCTGCGCGCAAGCGAAAGGAGGAGGAGCAAGCAGAATTCCCAAACATCCCCCCCAAACATCACTCAATTAATTCCCAAACATCCCCCCCTTGTGCACACAACTATGCAAACCAAGCTCACTATTATGGGTGTAGCCAATAGCACATCTAGCATGAATTGTCAATGGGACAAACTGAGGTTCTGTAGGAACATAGTCGATACCCATGGAACGTCGCATAATTTGGGAGCCCGAGATTTCGGGTATCAGACCACTACAACTCAATGCCGTAGGTCGTCACCAAGAAGATCTCTCAAAACAAGAGCGCAATTCAAACGAGGCGCAATCGTTGCCAAACTCAAAAGGTGGGCGACGTGTCAACTATGCAATCACGCCCATATCAACGATGCCCGATATGAACGAATCAGACAGCGAGCCGGAAGGCAGAAACACGTAGCCCAGACAAATGAAAAGACACACATACACGCGAGAGCTAACCTCATGGGGCATACCTGGAGTTTTATTCACAATCACCCCCCCGCCTTAATAGGCAACATAACCTGGCCCATGGGTTACATACAACCCCTTAACCAGCTATGCTATGGTGCATACGTAGGTCGGACGGCCACGCCGACCAAGTCCCCTGCTATCTCAGACGATGGTGTCAACGACAGGGATGAGCTTAAACGACGGCGCCGTGAGGCATCAAAGATCCCCGTTAAATGCGCTCTGACATCGCCATCTATAACTGGTGCAGACGAACCAAGGGCCACCAAACGAACGAATGAGGGCCCCGTCGGCACACATGCGTCAAAGAAGAAGGCTGGGGTAACGATCACAGAGGCTGATATGAGCCGCCACTACGTGGCCCCCCCAATTCCGAAACGTATCCACCTATATATGGAGTACCTGCTGCAGAGGAAAAAAGAACGACCTGGCAGCTTGTCGACTAAAGAACTGCAACGGTTGCAGAAGTACGCATCTATACAACAACAGGCGGTGTACACCGCCAGATACAAGGCAAAATTGGAGATTTACGGACAACGTCTGGCAGCCAAAGGTAGTCCGGCAGGATCGCCACCGAAAGAACCCGCATGCATGCCGTGGACACTAGCGGAGCTGCAAACGCCGGACGCGGGGATAGCCTCGCCAGGGTCAGTCACAGAGTCGCCGACTGGAACAGTATGCAGGGCAGCCGAGGAACAAAAGAAGGCGGCGGGCAAGCCTCCGCCAGCAGTCCACCGAACACGTGTGCCTGATGCGATTACGCGCCTAGCGGCTGCTGGATGGGTGCGCATCTCCACAGAATCAGCCGGGGATTGTGCGATCTTGGCTACGTTGGCGCGTTTCGAAATCCCTAGCAACGCCCAAGTGGGACGGCCATCGCTCAGCACAAAAACATTGGCCACTCGTTATCGGTTGAAAGCCGTCAAGCTCATATCGGGAGAGTCAGACCTGGACGGCATCGCTGCGCGGATCTTTCGCCAATCGGAAGGGCTCCCGGACAAGGCAGCGGCGTGCGAGAAGCTGATGGTGCCGTGGACCAAAGCGCGCTTTTGGGAAGATGCTGCCCCAAACCGAGCGGCCGCATTTCTATTTGCACTCGGCAGGGTCGTGGGACGCCAAATTCTCGTCGTCGAGGCGGACAACCATGCTACTGGAGCGGCGACTGGATGCCGAATCTACGCGGCGCTAAACGGTGTGGGCAAGCTGAGACGCTCACCAGCAACGGCAAACCATGTGGCCACAATTGCATCATGGTTTCCGATGGACTTTGAAGCCATCATCGCGGCAGTCACGTCAAACCCGCGTGGATACTCCCTCTTGTGGTATACACCTGGTACTTCTAGCAAAGCGGCCCATTTCGAAGCGTTCGTCAAGACAGTGCCCTGCCCAGAGACCACTGAAAAACAGCAGCCGCCGACGGACGGGACGAAATTTAGAATAGGGAAACGTGCCCTCCCGCATGATGAGTCGACGAAGCAGTCGATGAAGAAACTGCCCCAAACAGAGCCGCAGCATATGCCGACGACTGGACTCAACCATTCCCGACAAAGCGCGACAACCCGACGGGAATTGAAAGCGGCCCCTTCGTCTGCCCCAGCCGCAGCACCCCAGGGAAAGCTGTTACAGCCAAACAGCCGGAATGCTCAGCGTGCCGCCTCGAGTGCCGCCGCAGATACATCTATGACACTAGACACTCCCGTGAACGTAAGTATGCTCCCGGCCGACGACATGCAAGCGACCAAGACAGATACCATCTCACCGCCGTGCCCGCCTCAACCGTTCGTCTGGGTTCAGGGATTCCGGCCTAGCCAACCGCGCCAAGTCGACCCGACACAACAGCAAGAGGTGGATGATCGAGCGAGCAAGTTGTTCGCGGAGCTAAACGCCTTCCACGCAGATGTCATGCGGAAAGAAGCGCGCACCCTTGTCTTCCCGGAAGAAGGTACCCCCCTCACGATGCGAGAGGCGGCTGCGGCAGAGGCAGCGGAGAAAGCCAAGGTGGCAGTAAGGCGAGCGTCAGAAGAGAGCCTATCGCAGAATGCGTGGGAGACTACAAGAGACGCTCACCCAAAATTGTGGAAGAAACTCATGAAACAGTCTAAATATGACAACGACCCGAACAAAGTGGCGACTGCAATACGGTCAAAGCGAGGCAACCCCTCTGCGGCGCGACCGATCGCAATGGCAATAAGCCCCAACGCCCCTGAGAAATACGACGTAGCAGTTGGCGTTGACGCACTGGAATCGAGAGAACTGACGCTTGTCACGGCATCGGGATACGGCATCAGTAGGCCACGAGTCTTCGCCTTCTTTGGCAGACTGCTCGAGACCCAGCCGACCAAAGTGGAACCGGACACCATTTCGGTGATGCCAGACGGCAGGTTGGACCCCGGGACGGACCAGCCAGTGTGGAGAGTGCGCCTACCTGCCTTTTGCTTCAAGCATCCAGCGATCATGGAGATGCTATCGCCGAAATACCCGCACTTTATCCTACCAGCGTGGAACAAGGATGGCGTACTTAGAGTGTACGTATGCCCTGCAGGCGAGGAGCTGACCCGCATCAGATCCATCCAGAAACTTGCGGATGCATGGACGGCCCACACGATATTCTCATTCGAGATGAAAGACCCGTCAAACCTTATTCTCTCTCACACATCACATCAGATTGCCTTTGCCCATGCCCTCAAGCGGGCCTTTGTCCACGCAAGCCGCCGATCCGACGCGATACAGCTCCAGTCCTTTGGCACGGAACTTGCTTCAATCCGTGAAATGTGGCGCGCGATCTCGATCATGCGGATAGCTGTTGTTCACGCCAGCATGAATGGACATACCCTCAGCACCCAAAGCTCGGTACTTGTCTCATACTCGCTCCCAGGGAACGCCCAGCTCGAAGTAGTCCCCAGGCAACTCCGTATGCAATCACGGTACAGCGTGGACGGAGATGGGTTTATGGTACCGCAGAAGGATGGACAGACGAACGTAGCCTGCCCCATCTACCCTCTCAGCGATGAAACATGGTGTTCGACTTGCCAAACAACCAGACATCAGGCGGATAAGTGCATTTTGCACAAAGCGGCCAAATCAAGGGAGAGAGAAATGCAACGCGAAGCCGAAGCCCGGGTGGCTCAACGAGCAAAGGCTACGTACCTTGAGGAGCGAGCGGCGCGCGTGCCAATTAGTGACGCTCAATTTATGGAGGTAAGCGAGCGATGCTTATCATGGTCCTCCCTAAGCATGCATGGACACCTACCAAGCTCGCATACCTCACCCAATCACCGTCTACGCACAAAGCGCAGGTGCTCAACACCCCGGCAGTGGACCCGCAGAGAGCCAGATGCCCGGCTTTCCGCACAGGAGACAAGGACGGCTGCGGCGACCCGACATGTGAGCTACACCCGTGCCACGAGCTGCGACGTGGCGAGACCGTCCGGGACCTCAGAGCCGATCCTGCAGCAAGGAGCCGCCCTAGAAACCGATGGGACCAGCAGGCGTGGAGAGGAAAAGGTGGCGCTCGGAACCCAGGCTATAACCGGGGCCGGAGCAACGACCGGGGCCGGAGCAACGGACGGGGTAAAAATGGTGGAAGAGGACAAAACCGCGGCCGAAGCAGAGACGGGGGAAAAGGCGAAGACCGGGCTGGAGGCGAAGCCGATGGCCAAGTATCCGGATAACCGGACGGTACTAGAATCACCTCAGAGGACCATCTCAGAGGCTACAACATGTGGAAGCATCAGGGGAAACACGCACATTCATCCCCCTAGCCTAGTGCTACAACCGCACGTTGTGCACATATACAATATAAAATGTTCACACCGACTGAACCCTCCGAGGTATCCTAACCAGCCGACACACCTTGTATATGTCCCAACTAATAGTGAAACCTTAAAACAAAAAACCGACATAATAACTTACGTGTGGGGAATGTCGCACCGTGCGTGGAACCGCCTCATGCACGCACTTCATGGAAACACCACAACCCCAGCGCTCATCAAGAGGGTAACGGAGGCCGCTACTGACTTGCCAAACTATAACGAACTGAACGCCAGAGACTCGGATGCGGAGAAGCCAGCAACCAAGGCACCGACAATGAACGACATGCCACAATCAGCCCCACCTTGCACGCCCCCAAAAAGGAAGGGTCCGCCCCGGGGGACACCGAGAACGAAGCCTGCTTTCCCAGCCATGTGCCCTGAAGGCCACACTGCTGTGCGTTTTATAAGCAACTGGAGCAATACCAAGTACGTCTATAGATGCGCCCAACCGGAATGCCATACGGCCCCACAGAGGGCCTTTGGCTTCTTCGCACAGGAGAGACCCTCGGTGGTTACATCCTTATCAGAAAGACGTGCAGCCTGGCATGATACTGCCAGCACCAGAGCTATGGCAAAGGATGAATCTGCCGCTTCCAGGACTATGACCACGATCAACCCAGCACTCCATGCAACTCCACACGCCGGGGACGTATGTATAGGATTTCACAACAAATCGGGCGGACATGGGAATGACCCAAAAGCAAGAAAGTCTCAGATGGACCAAATGCTGGCGAGAGCACACATATGGGCTGTATGTGAAATAAACACAAACAGGACAACAGCGATCAGATTCGACTCGGAAAATAACGATCCAAAAGTACACAACTACACGTGGTGGACAGACCCGGCGGCCAACCAACAAACGAGGGGCACGGGAATGGCTATCCACATACCAAAGAACTTAATATCGGGAACACCTGGGCCGGGTGATTACGTATACAAACATGCAAATGGCAAGGCCCTCGCTATCAACGTCACCATCAAAAACATCCCGTTCATCCTCATAGTCTTGCATGGACCACACACAGATAAAGCATATGAGGTGTTCATGAACACTCTAGTCACCAACATCGGAATCCCCACCCCAAATAGGATACCTATAGTCCTCGGTGACTTCAACTTCGTTGAAGCACCTGCACTGGACTGTGTCCCCCCAGTCACTACCCAACACCGCCCCCTGGCAGCAGCCGGCCTCACACGCTTCCTCACCCACATTGGCACACACTGGGGTGGGATGATAGACGCGTATAGGACAGTTTGGGGCATGCAAACAGCGATCACAACACACCCGAAACAAGGGGAAATAAGAAAAAGATTGGACAGAATATATGTTCCGATACAGTTCGTCAAGGATGTGGCTCCCTGCTTACGAACTGTCCACCATATCCATAGAGCAGACTTAGCAGTAAGCACAAAAAAAGGTATGCAGACCTCATACCATGATGCAGTGGCAGCCACTGTATGCTTCACGGATATACAGAAACCCCCACCGGCTTGGTCATACAAAAGACCCCTTAAGATGGAAGCGCTTAAAGAAATCAAGGCGGCTGTTAACAACGCCAACCTAGAAGCCACACACAAGCAGGCCTCCGCGGAACGCACTATGGCCCTCATTCGAACAGCTACCCAAGAAACCAGCCAAAAACAGCGGAAAGCTGCGTCTCTTGAAAAGTATAAAAAGCGCTCTATCCTCATGCAAAAAATCCGACGACTGGAACTTCTAGTGCCAAGCTCCCATGGGCGCAAAATGGCAAAGGAAGCCCAACTTTGCAGATGGGGACGCCAAGTTGCAGCTATGGACGTTACTACGAGACGGAAAGCTCAGGAAAATATCGACCTTGGACGATTCACTGCAGCCCGAGGGAGGAAAGATGACTATGCCCCTCTCAAACCGGGTAGGAGAGACGTGGCCATCCCGAAGCTTGTCAGCGAGAGGACCAACCCTGATGGATCTACAACAAAGAAAATCTGCACGGCACAAGCTGACATCGAAGACATCCAGACGTCAAACTGGGCCAAGCTATATGGTCTAGGAGAATCCGGCATAACAAATAATCAACTAGTTGACCAAACTCTCCTAGGAATAAGGAATGACGCCACAAGCCGAGTCTCCTCGGATCAAGCGGAAAGACTCCACCCTGATATCCTCTTCAAACCAAAGGCCATACGGGAGGCCATTAGCTCCATGACTGAATCAGCAGCTGGTGAAGATGGCCTCACACACTCCTTTTTCAGAGATCATTTAGAAACAATAACCCCCATATTATCGGATCTATTCCACGAATGCTACAACACAGGGCACATGACCGACGAAATGCGAAGGGCCAAAGTAACACTAGCATTTAAAGGTGGCGAGCTGGACGAAACATTGTGGTCCAATTATAGGCCTATTGCAGTCACCGAGATGGTATACCGCATCATGGGTCGCTGCATACAGCTCCAAGTAGCAACCATGCTTCCATCCCTCATAGGAGAGTCACAGAGGGGATTCATACCTGGAGCCCTTATAGAGGATGATGTCTTAGCTATCACGGAAGCTACACATTTCTGCAACACCACAGACAGAACGGGATTACTTCTCCTACTTGACAATGCAAAGGCGTACGACCGCGTACGCTTCTCATTCCTTGACAAAGTCCTTGAGGCCTTTGGCTTCCCGATACATTTTCGGAAATTAATTGATACGATGCATAAAGACTTATCAACATGCCTAAAGATTAATGGGTGGATTGGACAACCATTTAAACACAAGAATGGCGTTCGACAGGGTTGCTGCCTAGCTCCCTCACTATATGTACTAGCACATGAGGTACTCCTACGCATGATTCGATATGACAAAGACCTCAAAGGCATACCCATCCCAGATAAAAATGGTGAAATGATACCAAACCAACTTTTGGAGCTACGGGAAAGAGCCTTTGCGGACGACACGGGGGTAGGCATCCAGGATGACGAACAGCTGCCTCGCCTCAGCTTCATCCTCAAGCAATACTGCGAAGCCTCAGGGGCACTGGTTAACTATGACAAATGCGTCGGCATACGACTGGGACAAGCCAGGTATATAACTCCTCCGACCAACGAAGTCATCGCACCAAATAAGTGGTACAGAATGGGCATTGATAAACTCAAACACAAGGATAAATACCTTGGCATCCGACTGGGCACCCCGGACGACATCAAAGAAAGCTGGACCCGCTTGCTAGGCAAAGTAGAGACGGAGTGTGCACAAGCTATGGCCCGATCGGATCCAGGGTCAATCAAAGGCAAGCTTATGTGGACAAGAGGAGTGTTTGCGGCTAAGTGCTGGTACTTGTTTAAACTTCAGTCTCCGTCACTTGTGGACCGCAAAGTACTCCTAGATCGACTACAAACCGTATGCGACACGGGTACTATGGGCACGCACACCAATTTCGTCCGGCGCACAACTGCTACACAATCTCAGGAGGATGGAGGCTTTGGCCATATAGACGTACACGCCCACCTCCATGGAGAGGCCATTCGACTAATGACTTCCTTCCTAAGTAACCCGGCAGCCCCGCCCCTATGGCAAAACTTCTGGATGTTTCAACTCAAAGCTATATATGGACGCTTATTTGATGGACGACGCATGATCACTAACCAGTGCTCACTCGCTCTACTCACCCGGTCCCCCCAAGAGGCCATCACTGGCCACATGCGGGCAACATTCACAGCATGGGGTAACACCCCTAAGGGAGAGATGGATTTACTAACAGCAGCCTATGAAGCAGAAACTAAGGCAGCGCGGCTTGCAGAATGGGATGACAACCCTCCGCCACCAGACCGGCCTAAAAACGCAGTTGCAGTATACACGGATGGGTCGTACGCCCGGGACACACGCACTGGAGGCATAGGTATAGTAGCGGTGGAAAATGGCACTACGACGGAGGATGAGGATGCCACTCCCATCATGCGCATATGGAGACCGGTTCCTGCGAAAGACAACAACGACACGGAAATAGCAGCTGTATTAGCGGCAGTTAAATGGGCAACTAGAAGGCTGGACCCTTCACGATCCATATATGTGTACACCGACTCTATGTACACACGAAACATTATCCTAGGCATCCACCAGGCAAAAACACCTGCAGCCAAAGAATTATGCAAATTGTGGCAAAAAACCCATAAGCACCTGGCTGCACACAGCAGCTTATTATGTTGTGTCCATGTAAGAGGCCATGGAATTAGCAAATGGAACGCTGAAGCTGATACGCTCGCGGACAAAGGAAGGACTGGAAAAGCTGGCATGAACACATCACAACACAACTGTGTCTCCCCAGATAGCATCATCTCTGGCTACCATCCAGGGCCCATGGCTTCAATGATTGGGGAAACCTTGCGCATACAGAGAGCCCTACATGCTTTTGGTCAGCTGCACATCCCACTGCCAAAACATCGGTTGTACCTACCTGGGGAAATCCAGGAGGCTCATGAAAAGTGCCTTCACCGAATCCAAAGACAAAATACTTCTACTAAGAACAAAAACATGGCCATCAACATCATAGATGAAGCGAGGGATTGTCTCTCGGACCAAACAAAACAGGAACAGTATGCGTGCTGGCTGCGGTCGAACATAGAACGCACCGCACCAACTCAGTACACAATTAAGTGCCCCATCGATGTACAGGCCTTAGAGGCATTTTCTAAGACACCAGCGGCTGATACGGTCCCGAGCAATCACATTCTGTCGTACCGAGCCCTCATACACAACTACCTCTTGCTGGTCACGACCTACGGGACTGGGAAAAAACGCCGGGGCCATGTTCTCCTACACTACCGACACACGGGCGTGGGTGCGGCAATGGTCGCTACCGGCATCATCTCAAGAGCAAGAGTATACGCAGGCCGACAGGACCCCTTTTACCTCCCTAAGCGGATCCGATCTATAGCGCTTGCCAGATATGGGAAAGACATGGACGATGACGCCTCCCATACCCGAGCAGCAATAATGCTAACGTCAGTGGGGAAAGCCCTACGTGAAAAGTTCCTAAAGCACAGGGAGTCAATTATGTATGCAGTAGCTACGGCCTGCTGGCCAAATGAGCCCTCTTTCTTAAACGAAAAATGGAAAGAATCCACACAGAGACACCACATCAAAACGCTTTTCCACACCAAGGATATGCGAGGGTCTACCCTGGCGTGGTGCCAAAAACATAACCTACGGGACACGAACACTGTCCTTAACACACTAGTCACGCTTGCGGACGGAACAAAATTTGCAGTACGCGCATACTTCATGGCCATCAGCAAGGGACTAGACGATATAGACGCGAGATGGGTACGTACAACAGAATTCATAAACCAATGGAAGCGTGCATGGAAACGCACGGATAGGGCTTCGGAACCTACCATGCAATCCTACCTACGCCAGGAATACGAAGCAGTCAGCCTAGCAGTCAAAGTTCATACGGCAACATGCCTCAAGGGAATGGGGGTAACACCTATCAACCTGCAGCATGACGGATTGGTTGTGACCACTGGTAGAATTCAACCGGAGAAAATACAAAGCATCTTTACACACGAATGCTCCAAGACGTTAGGGTATCCACAACCGGTACGTATAAAAAATATGCCTGTACAGATGGCAGTAGGTACTTCTCTACTGGCAACACGGTATGTCCCGTATCATGAAGCCATCGAGTGTTCCCTCTTCATGTCTGAGTACGCTCCGCCTCCCATGGGTAGTGTTACTCATAGGGGGTCTTTAGAGAAACAAGCGATCCTTTGGGCAGAACATGGCTTTAAACAAATAAAGGATCTACTTGCACCTGATGGTAAAACATTTATGGATGCAGCCCACTTCGTTGCTATGCAAAAACCACCTAGAATTCCAACCCCGAAAACAGCATTACAAAATGCTATACTGCAAATTCCAACCTGCTTACAGGAGGCAATAAAACGGGGCCCACGACCAACGGACCTAATATGGGCCACCGACAAAGATGGTAAACTCGTCAAGGTTCTCCACATGTCTCAGGACGGCACACGGGCTTTATGTAAAAATTATACCATACACCCACGGACGAGTGCGGCTGAGCCTGACCATAGTCAGAAGCCATCATACTCACACACCTCTACGCTCACCCCAGCAAGAGTCTGGGTACATAAGGTCCCAAAGGAAGCAGGCTACAAACGCCAAACAAAAACAATGGCTCACCAGAAAGCAACACCCAAACTCCAATATGTGGGCAATCAACTCCATTCCGCACCTATATCGCCATACGAGTGGGGGGGCCCCCACCCCACCACTACGATACCACATCCCCCAATCAGCTGGGCGGAGCAATCGGTCCGGAGTGCGAGATTACAATACATTGCTGCACAATTTAAACTGCATGAAACCTTTGATTCGGAAGGAATCCATGGGAGCGCATTGTGCTCTCGGGTCGCCTCGCCAGTAATAAGGGGAAGGGCTGCGCGGCAGGCAATGCTCCGCCTCAAAGACCCCCTTCTCCCGGCATACTTATACGACCGGCT
>CATOSE010000195.1:0-47233 GCA_951812265.1 Taphrorychus bicolor | reverse complement strand
AGAAGACGTGAAACGGCCTGCCGTAAACGACGAACGTGATGTCCGTCTGAGTTTGGAAGAACGCGAACGGCTGTTGGAGGCGTGTTATGCAGCCCGCAACGATCTGCTGGGTCCGATCGTCGAGTTTGCCTTCGAGACCGGTGCGCGGCGCGGGAACATTCTGCGGCTTGAATGGACAGACGTGAATTTAGGGCGAAAGAAGGCTCTGCTGCGTGCCATCAAGAACAGCCGCTCACCTGATCGCATTATCGATCACGAAATCGGGCTAACGCCACGTGCGGCGGACATTCTTGAGGGGCTGCCGCGAACCGATGATCGTGTGTTTCCACTCACACCCAATGCATTGCGGCTGGCGTTTAACCGGGCGCGGCGGAACGCTGATGTGGAGCATTTCAGGTTCCACGATACGCGGCATGAGCGCGTATCCAGCCTGTTTGAAGCCAACTGGTCGATGATGCAGGTGATGGCGCAATCAGGACATCGCGATCCCAAGTCGGTGAAACGCTACACAAAGATAAGCGGAGACTATCTGGCAGATGCGCTGGCGAGACTGTAGTTCAGCAGTCTCACATCGTTAGACCTGAATACTACGCAAACGGTCCTTCACTGCCGCTGAAACGGCATCATGGATCTGTTCTGGAAAACGTGGCGGCAACTCACCTTCGATCTTTTCAATTGCGACACCGACGGCGTCGTGCATTTGGGCTAGGGCGTCATGCACCAACGTCTTTGAAAGCCCGACCTTGTCAGCCATCTGCAAGAAGTGCCGCCCATGGATTTCGTCTATGCGGTAGTGGTTATTGGTACCCACTGACATAGCAAGCTTCATCTGCTTTCGCTCAATCTGTCCGGCCGCAAGGCTCGGCTGAGCTGTAAGGATGTCGTAGAGCGGTGTTAAGCGATACGTGCCTTCGGGACCCAAAAACACACTGAAGTTCTTGGCGTGACCATCGGTTGCACTGATAAGCCAAAATAGAATTTGTGCTTTGAGCACTGCCATCTGATCAGCTTGTGGGTCATCAGCACCTTTTAGCAGGGTCAGAATATCCTTTAGGGATGGCCCGCCGTCACTTTGATATTTGCGGGTGGGAGGCACCGAAAGCGCTTGGCAGAAATCCTCTTGGGGTAAGCGAAATAAGGTTCCATCCGCGCGCCAGCTCCGGTCAAACCGTTCGATGACAAGCGCTTTTGTCTCACCAAATGTTGCTATGTCTACGTGCGCGACAGAGAGCCCACACAGGGCAGCAAGCTTCATGCAATAGAATTCGTTCTCCACGCTGTTGGACAGATCGATCCCGTTCGGCAACGCTCCGATTTGAGTTTTGAGAATATGTGTAGTGGGTGTTGTGCCGTGCGGTTTTATCCACTGTCCTTCATGCCGAAGTAGTGCTGTTTTTTCCTGTGCGCCGGCAACCGAAATGCGAAATGGATCGTCCCGGCTTAGGCCAAGCGGTGTCTGAACTAGACCTTTGAGCACTTTTTCGATTGTAAGATCATCCACCGGTTCCCCATCAATGGTACCAACTTTGGTCGGCTCATCATCTCCAGGAACAAACTGCAGTGCGCCAACGCAGTCTTGTCCAATAGCGCTGAGAAGGCTGTGGGCATCGGTTCCAGCAGCGCCGACTTTTTCAGCAACGCGGCTGCGCAGTGCATCGGCATCCGGAAGCAGATTGTCGAATACGGCGATGACCGGAGACCCGCGATAGGCGTCTTCGCGAAGGGGCAGTGAAAGTGAGATAGGAAGCGCTGTCTCCGAGGCAAGCCAGCCTTTGTCGTAGTGAAACTCGACAGCTCCGTTAGACGCCTTTGCCAGATAGCCCACAATGCGGTTGTTGAGGAGCACCCTCAAGGGTGTGTTATGCGGTCGGCGCGGCATTACAACAGATCCTCAATGTCTGCAGAGGTGCTTTTGCGTCGGGGTGCACCCCTCAGTTCGAGATCAAGCGCTGCGAAGATGCGTAGGAGGGTGTCGAGCTTTGCAGAATCATGGCCGGCTTCGATTTGAGAGATAGTTGCCTGCCTGAGCCCAGTTTTGTCAGCCAGCTTACTTTGGCTCCAGCCGCGGTTCTTGCGCGCGCGGCGGATGAGTGTGCCTATTTGTCGTGGTGTACGGGCAAGATGATCCATTCTATCTCCTCGCCCAAATATACGCCAATCAGCATAAATTTACAATATACAATTTGGCGTATAAAATTTCGTTATACAATTTAGCGTATAAAGCCAAAATATACGGAATGGGGTATAAATTCGGATATCACTTTCTGTTGCTGCGTCATCCTGCAAATGAAAACTCATGTATAATTTGGAGCTCTAGAGACGCGATTTCGCGGTTTGAAAGTTATCATTCGCGGCAACCTTCCCGGGCAATGCAGCGCCCGTTTGGCCAAGTTTGGCCAACATTCTTTTTGCTTCAAGCGCCTCAGAGCGCATTCTCCATGACACATCTATCGCGCGCTCAGCAATACGCTTGGTTTCAGAATGCCTGCGCATCTCGTCCAGCAGCTCTTTTCTAAGGCTGTTGATCTCGGAAGCCTGATTCTTGAATGGGAACACCCGAAAGTACAATTCTTCAAGGTACTTCCCAATAACCTTATATGTCCAAAGTCCAATCAGAAGCATCAAAGCTGTGGCGATGCTCAGCGGATTTTCGTTCAGTAGGTACCAGATAAGACTCAAGCCGACGAACCTTTGACGTAGCGGCCGTTGCCCAAACCTCAAACAGGGCGCGGCGACAATTGCCTAGTCTTAGTATCTCGTCTGGCGACGATCCGATCAATATAGTTGGAGCTTCTTTATTTTCTATTTGTTTCCCCTAACACCTCGATGCGGCATATTTCTATTCAAAAATAAGAGTAGTAACCATTTTTTACTCAATAATCAAAAATACAAAAACTTGATGCAATAGTAAACATTAGATTTGAAATATGTTTGCAATACGTGCAACTGTGCTAAGAAATACAAAGAAAATGTAAGATGTTATAACAAATTGGAGCGTTGAAATGGCCCGAAAACCAGCGTGCCGCTGGATCATTCCTGGTGTCGATGAAATGAGGGGGCGGACCGGAGCAAGCTCAAACAAGCTTGCGCAAGCTGCTGGGTGTTCTTGGGCAACTGCTGAGAAGGTGCTCGCGGAAGAGCCGCGCACAAAGAATGTGTGTGAGCGCGTCATTAACGGGCTGCAAAAACTGGGGCACCCAACGGCCAATCTGAATGACATCCAAGAGGTCACAGCCTCAAAGTGACATCAACTGTCTGCCGAGACCGAGAAAAAATTGGCAGTCGTCCAATTTTGCGCTTGGTCGCAAGAGACTTCATTTTTGTTGATCAGACCGTCACTTGATCCGTGAACAGACTAAGCGTTACCGATGGCGGTAGGCCTCGATGGCTAAAATATAGGGCAATCATAGCATCTCCGTTTTGGTGACCTTGGGTGACCTGTCGATCAACTCCCATCAAATCCCCATCCGCTCGAATGCTCTGAGGCAAGTCTTGGTTGAGACGCCGTACCGCCTTGCAACATCGCTAAGCATGTGACCGCGCTGATAGACGCATTCATGGACATGCATTACGTCGCGCGGACTAAGCTTTGGTGGACGACCAAGGCGGCTACCATTGGCACGCGCTGACTCTAGGCCTGCCAGTGTGTTTTCAACAATCAACTCGCGCTGAAATTCTGCGATAACGCTGAGCATCTGATATGCCATGCGCCCATAGGAGCAGGTCGTATTGATCCCCTCTGACAGCGAGCAAAGGTAAATCTCCTGCTCCTTGAACCGCGCAAGCAGGTCGGCGAGGTGAAGAACAGAACGTCCTAGGCGATCCAGCTTGAACACGACCAGCACATCACCGGGTTCTAGCGCAGCCAGCGCCTCATCTAGTCCAGGACGTTTTGCTTTTGCACCCGATATTCCGTGGTCGGAGAATATTTCATCGCATGCGACTGCATTCAGCGCCTCCAGTTGCATGCGCAGCTTCTGGTCTTGCGTTGAGACGCGTGCATACCCGATGCGCCGCCCGCCGTTCTCAAGCGACGGCCAAACGTGATTTAGGTCCCGCATGGCGTCCCTCCGTAGTGGCCAAAAACGATGGTTTCTGGCGCGGATGCATGACGAACCTCTTTTGTACTGAGTTCGGTAATTGTACCCCTGATTTCTCCCGTTTCCAAGTTGAACATAATATTTACGCCTTCCGGTTATTGACCTTCCCAATAACCATCGTTTTTGTCCCGCCTTTACTCAATTCTATTCTTGGGGTCGGCGGTGCTTTATCCACAGATTTCATTGGCAGGTGATGGCACGCCGCGCGATCCGGGGTGCAACGTGCCGCGCGGGTACGACTGCGCCACACCAGGGTATGAGCGCCCGGTGACGCTGGACGAAGCTATTGAGATTTCGAAGAAAGAGACGACTGTCTATCTCTATGGCAAGGGAATCCACTTCATGGGCACCACTGCTCATGTCATGTCTCAAGGTAAAGGTGCGCCGCCAGTTCCCGCAGTTGCTGCGCCGGGCGCAGGCGTGCCAAGAGACACATTCTATGTGATCGTTCTCGGCAACGTTGTCAGACACAAAGTCTCTGGGCAGCCTGCGGAGTTCCATCAACGCTATATTGATCGTGGGACGGTCTTCGGACTGACGCGAAGCATGCATAAACGCTTCGCCGAAGACGGCTAAAAACCGAACTGATCGAACTCACTCTCGTAGGTCGGATTGGAAGCGGCTGTGGAGTCGATGGCATTGGCTTTCTCGATGGCGTTTGAAGCATCTAGGTAGCTGTTCGGCTTTTCGTCCAAGTCTCGCCCTTCTCGGACGGCTTTGATCTCCGCCTCGTTCTTGTCGATGGCTTCCAGTGTTTCATCACGTTCGTTGATTGAGCGCTGATGCTCTGCCGCAAAAATGGCCATAAGTGCCTTCGGGTCAGAGCGGTCGATGGAGCGGCCAAGGCGCTTTTCCTCTGCTGCGATCATCGCTTCGAAGTCAGCATCGATCAACTTACCGTCCGATCCGATCTCCGGCATGTCACCGTCGTTCATGCGCTGGACGGTCTGGTCCAACTTGTCGATCTTGAATTCAACGTCCGAGAGTTGGTCGTAAAGCGCTTCGCGCTGTTCATACAGGCGATCAAGTTGGCGCTGCATCTCGGCGGTGCTGTCGAGCACGGCCTGCATCATCTCGTTGGACTTGCGCTTGGCTCCATCCTTACTGGAGTTTTCCGGCTTGGCCGATCCTCGTGCCGCGTAGCCACCCGCAACGGTCTCTCCGGCTTCGGCGCCGCGGGAGTGTTCAAGAATATGCGCTTCAAGCGCCTTAGCGCGTGTGTGCACGGCACCAATGAGGGCGCGGCTATTTCCTTCGTCAGTATCGGTTCGCGATTTCATAATAATCAGTATACGGAGGAAAAATTAAGATCTGATTAAGAGTATTTCTGTGCGATCGCTCCACAATGTTCACCCGCGGAATGTCAACAAGCCTCATGATACTCTGTGTCCGGTTATCGTGCCTGCTGGGTTCAGTCCGCGGTCCCAGGATCGATTGTTCCAATAATGACCTTCGAGGGTCCGTCCATCATCAGACACCTCCAGGAGTGCCGACCCAAGGAAGGACTCTACATCTGAATGGGCCCTAGGCTGTTTGTTCGTCTGCTTGAAAGTCCATGCTAGACGTTTCCCATCCAGTTCGTTAGCTGCGAGAAGGTCAACAGAAAGCGTCTTTGAAACATGAAGCACTGATTGTCCCGTCGGTTTGACGGTCACCTTCACTTCACGCCAATTCTGCTCAATCAGCACTGGAAGATTTGATTTTTGAAGCGCTGGTAGATCAGTCACCGGCGACAAGACGTCAAAAGTGTGAGTGCCCGCGCTAGATGCATTGCGCATGGCCTCAATGATAGGCCAATTTGAGGAAAACTCGAATTCCCAATCTCCGTTCAGGTCGGGAAAAACACTATTTGAGAGAAACGGACCAATTGCTGGCAGGCTCCACAACCAGCGCCAGACCGGTCGCCAATACGCAATAGTGAAAACGCCAACCACGATGAGAGCGACAATCCGGGTGCTTATGTAATCATGCAGGCCAAGCACCGCTATTTGGTCAGGCAACAAATCCGGAGAGGCCAACAGAAACGACTCAGCTAATATTGCGATGTAGGCACATATGAACAGCTGCGACTTGAGCGGGATGAATTTCGACATCGATGCCTCCTGGCTTAGGCCTTGAAAAGACAAATCATGAACATTATTTGCAACTTATCCGGCGCAATAGGGTGTATGTAGATGACCATAGCAAATGCGAACGTGTTGTTTCGCGGCTTGAAACAGCCAAAAAGTTTCAACCAGCAGATTCACATTCAAGGCGGTGACCCGGAGGACAAGTTATTGCGTCGGGCGCGCGCTAAGATTCGTCGCCGCTTGCGCGATGAATTCTCCGCGATGCCAGCACTACTTAAGAATCCTGAAATACGGAGTGCGCTCTTCGAAAACCGGGACAGTGAATTCAAGGAAGCGGCACATTCACAAGCCGGATTGAATATCCGATTCCTCACTCAAGGTTCTTTCGCGTATGGTACCTTGATCCGACCCGCTCAACCCAATTGTCAGGAAATTGATCTTGACGATGGCGTCTATTTTCCGATGCGTTTTGTGAACGGTCGACCGCTTTATTCTTCCGAGGGGCTCTTTCTAATTGTCGAGCGAGCTTTAGGGCCACTTCTCGAAGCGGAGGGTTGGACCCTGTCGCTCAATAGAAAAGCCACATGCGTCCGCGTGATCCTGCTGGGCGCAAACGCCCATATTGATCTCCCGTTGTTTGCGGTCGAGGAGACTGATTTTTCGGAGGTTCTGAAGCGGTTCGAAAATCGAACAGGCCAGACCTTCACAGAGGCTAAGAACATAAACTCTATTCTCGCAAAGAATGCGCGCGATGTTCGGCTCTTGGCTCCGAGTATCCTGTTGGCGCATCGAGAAGAGGACTGGGTTGTCTCGGACCCTAAGACAATCGAAGACTGGTTCAACGATAGCTTAGAGCGATATGGGCCGGTTTTGCGCAGGCTTTGCCGTTATGCCAAGGCGTGGCGTGATGAAACATGGTCCAACTGCGAGTTGTCGTCGATCGCACTCATGGCCGTATGCGTCGATGAGCTTGCCAAGGCCAATCAGCGTCCAGCCGACGACCGTGACGATTTGCTTCTTTTAGAGGTTGCCAAGGCTCTGCCCATCCGCATTCGCCAGGGACACATTGTGTGGCGAAACGGTGAACCCCCACTAGACGCCAAGTGGACTCCTGAACAACGTGAAGCCTATGCGTTTGCTGCGGAGGCATTTTACGATAATTTGTTTCGGGCTTTGAATCGCAATTACGACAGGGATCGGGTTGTTGCCATTTTGCGGGAGGCGCTAGGTAACCGATTTCCCAATGCGCCCGAGGCTGTGAAGGTTGCCGCAGCTGCTCAGACCGCAGCTGTCCTTGACACTAAGGCATCCAAAGTGGCGATGCCGGTAGTGGGGAACTCGGTCTCTGCTTGATGCTCGCACAAGACGCTCGCTGGGAGATTAACGCAACGCTTACGGACAAGGGTTTCCGACACTACGATTCTCGTCCGGATGCCTACCGAGGCAGCCTACGTGTTGGACACGCCTCGGTGGAAATCGAGATAGATGTCGTTGACCTCGCTTTCGCAAAATTGCCCAAAGTTAAGCTCCTTAGCCGCGGTCAACTTTCCGGCATCCAGATTGCCCACCTAGAGACTGATAGCGGCATCTGTTACGCGGACGAAACACTCCTCCGCTTAGACTCCTACCAGCCGGGAGCATCCGTACTTCGCGTGCTTGAAGAAGTTCAGGCAACCATTCTCAAGAGCTTTGCCGGCCGCTCCGCCGACGAGATTGCCGCTGAGTATCAGCGCTATTGGGCAGGACGACCACTTCAAGTAGTTTTCTCGAAATCTGTTGGCCCAACCAGAGCATTCATTGCCCAACCCATTCGGGGTTCTGGGGCAACCCAGCCAATCGTGGTTCGGCGGGGAGATGAATGCCCTCAGGGATATCAGCCGACGACATTGCAATGCTTGGTTTTGGGAATGAACCAGCAACTTAAACCGACAGCTGCAGTCTCGGTTCCCAAAACACTTGCAGAGTTAAAGGCTTGGTACGCAAGCCAGCCTCAATCGGATTTGCCAGCCTTTGGAACCATCTTCAATAGCTTGTGCGCCGATGAATGCGTTCTAATTCTTGCTGAAAACGCCTGGCTAGGATTTCGCCTCGATACCCCTGCAGAGGCCTCTGCAATTGCAAATCCTCGTCCACAGTTTATACGCCGTTACCTGCTTTCCAGGCCGGAAAAGATCGGCCTCACTCGCTATTCCGGTCAGGAGTGCAGTTTGACCCACGTAACGTCCAGGTGCTTAAACAAACCTGCGTCGCCTCTAGAGAACAAGAAGGTTGCAGTTGTGGGCTGCGGCACCGTCGGCAGCCACCTTGCCAGATTCATGGTGCAATCAGGTGCTGGATGTGGTGGCCAATTGGCACTGATAGATGCTGACCTGGTTTCAGCAAGCAATCTTGGGCGTCACCTACTCAACTTTGCGGATATTGGTAGTGCGAAAGCGACGGCGCTCGCACATGATCTGAAGCGGTTCCATCCGGACGTTCAGATTAAGGCCCATGAAAGTCCAATTGCAGACGCATGGTCTCGACTGTCTGGTTTCGACCTGATTATCGATGCGACAGGTATCGAGGCGGTTAGCGACTTCATGAATGCAAAGGCCTTGGACAAGCGCAGGAGCGGAGCAGAGGTGGCGCTGCTGCATGTCTGGCTATTCGGCAATGGAATAGCTGCACAAACGTTCATGAATGCAGGCAAGGGGCTTGCCTGCTACAGGTGTTTGCGGCCAGAGCTCGACAAGGCATGGCTTAATGACCCGCGTATCGAACCTGGGGAAAGCGGAACTATTGTTCCAACCAGCTGCGGTGACGGTGCGTATCTACCATATTCTGTAGATGCTCCTGTGCGTGCAGCGTGCATTGCCCTTCGCGCAGCACTAGACTTCTTTTCTGAGCAGCCTGGGCCGACGCTGAGGACTGACCGTGTTGATCCAAGTTCCGCAAAGCTCGTAAAGGCCAAGTCGCCCTCTCCCCATGTTCGCTGTCCAGCATGCCGCGATGTCAAAGCTACTTCTTGAAAAACGGGTGCTTTGGCGCATCCAAGAATATCACCGGGATAATCAGGACAAGGAGGTGGGAGGTTTGTTGCTGGGCTATCGGCGCGATGACGCAATTCATGCGGTCAAGGCAACCATGCCTTTCAGAAACGACAGAAGATCTGCAACCAGCTTCGTTCGGCAAAGCAAGATGCACCAGATAGTAGCGCTAGTCTCCTGGGTTACCTCTGGATTCAAAATTGGTTGGATCGGAGAATGGCACTCTCATCCTGAGCGTTACCCACAACCCTCCGGAACCGATCTGAATACGTGGCGTAACCAAGTCGATCTGACAGGTGCTGAAATGGCCTACGTGATCTTGGGGACAAAAGCGAAGTGGATTGGAATGCATGTGCGGAACAACAAAGAAGTAATGTCATTCTCACTGCTTGAGGAGACAGATCGGACGCTCCTTTTCGGGCCTTAGCATCGACACACAAGGCATTAATACCTGAGCCGCGCGCAACTCCCTGCGCCACAACCGCGCCACAAGATGTGGCGTGTCTATTTGGTGCGCTGAGGGTTTGTGCGGGTTACGGAAGGTCACCTATGACCCGTGCCACAATCGCTTTTGTATGAATATGAAAATTGAAGTGACGTCTAAGTCTTTGATTTTATTGTGGTGGGCGGTACTGGGATTGAACCAGTGACCCCTTGCGTGTCGAGCAGAATAAGTCTGAGTATTTTCAGACGGTTGTCTGCTCTGCGCCACAAGATGACGCATCGCTGTGCGCTCCAAGATCGTCCAACAAACCATACCGAGGTCGGTCGTCGTCACCGTCTTCAAGGAGATGTCCATATGTGTCTAGCGTCGTCTTGATACTTTCGTGACCCATCATGGTTTGAATCTTTTTGAGGTCGAGCTTCTTGGCGATCAACATCGAAGCGAAGAAGTGGCGCAAGTCATATGGCCGAAACTTCGGCCGGGCTACATCCCGTCCATTGATCTTTACGTGCCGCACCAACCCGGCCTCAAGACATGCAGCATCGAAGCCGCGCCGTTGCCAGTTTTTCCGACATTGCCATTTGCCGTCGGTGGTCGGGAAGACCAATCCGTACTCGCTTTGTGGTGCGTAACGCCGCACATAGTGTTGAACCATGTCGATTGTGCTAGCGCTCGCATCAATCATGCGGCGACCCGCTTTGGTTTTGGTCACTGAGATGCTGCGACCGTCGCCCGCAATGGCTTGCTCTACGCGAAACCCGCCATCCACAACACAATGCCTCGGCAAGCCCAAATACTCCTGTGGGCGCATGCCTGTATCGGCTGCTAGATAGAGCATGGGCCGGTATCTTTGCCAGGCACGAGCGGTTGTTCCATTCGGCGAGTTGGCAAGATGGTCGGCGGCGCCCAGTAGTGCCAAGATTTCGCCTTTGCTGGGAATGACAACGGGCTCGTGGTAGCGCGTATCCGTTCGGATGGTTATCCCAGCCGCAATGTTAGTGGGGATGATGCCTCTCACTGCCATCTCCTTGAGAACTGAATGGAGAGTGACCATGACCTTTTGGGCGGTTATGCGGCTGGGTGCGGTACGCAGGAGCCAAGATCGAAAGGCCGCGATGTCAGGCGCCCTAAGCTGCCAAAGCTCTTTGCCCCAGTCATGCAGCAAAATGAAATCTGCCCGATAGGCGTAATTTGTCAGCGTATAGGATGTAACAGGCTCCCCACCATTGAGGCCTTCGCGCTTACAGGTGTGCAGCCAGAGCGCTACCGCGTCGCTGAATGTGCGAATGCCGGAAGGGGACGAATGCATCGATACACGCTGTTGCGTTTCGTTGTGAAAGGCGTGCGCCTGCTTACGCGTGGGGAATGTCTTATAAGCGTAGCCGGACTTCGTGGCCGGATTCCGGTAACGCACTTGATAGGTCAGACTACTGTCTTTGTTCTTTCGCTTTCTAATGTCAGGCACCCAGTAACTATATCATATTATCTGTGTACGGACAATCTAATTTATTGAAAGGGTCATGCTGTTCTCGGCGGCGACCTGCCGCTGCAGATAGATGGAGATAAGCGTGTTTTTATCGATCTTCAGCCGGCCATCTATGGGGTCGACGAAGAACGGAAGCTTTCGATTGCCACTTGCATCCGGCTCTGCGGCACGCTTGATCTGCCGCTCACTTAGTTTGACGCCGATCTCTTCGAGAACGTCGCAGGCCTCAGGAATGGCGATGTAGTAGGGCTTGCTCATGCGCACCCCCTACAGCCCATATTGATCAGCTGCCGAGCGATAGGGTCCCTCGCTAACCAGCGTTGAAACCTCATCGCCGCGCGCATTGCGGCACGACACCTGGTCCCCAAATCCATTGGTTGGGTTGATATAGATAGTGGCGTCGCGGGAGTATCGAATTGCAAACTGCTCTTCGACTTCTAGAAGCTGCTCAAAGATGCACTGCCGCAATTCGTAAAGTGTCATTTCTCCTTTGATCCTGATCTTCATTTTTCAACCTATACTTTAGTCTATATTTTCATAATACTACTTTTGGTTGTATTTTGCATCAGTTTCTTGTTGTGCGCTGCAGCAACTGTAGTTCCGTTCTTTTGGCGTTTGCAGGCGAGGAACCCGCTCTCAGCCATATGGCACTCTGCGGTCATGAATGATCTACCTGCGAAGCTTTTGTTCGACTACGACGCAGCTGCCGCCGCCCTGTCTATGTCGCAACCCGCGTTGCGCGACCTGGTCTACAAGGGTAGGGGACCGCGAACGACGAAGATTGGCAGACGGACGTTTTTTGCCCGCCAGGATCTAAATGACTTTGTGGAAACCTTGAGAGCTCAATCCGTTCCATAATTCTTCGTACCTGCCCGACAAAACGATCCAAGCAATCACCAATGATCTTGAGTGTCATTGTTTTGCACATATTGCCCCTTAAGATAGTATCGAGTTGTAAAAGACTCCGGTTCTTTCTAGGGGGAAAGCCAAATGTCTATCCGAACAGTTATTCTCATGTTGACAGTCTTGTGCAGCTCCACGGCCATTGCTGGCGTAGCCGACGCCAAGGAGCGGTTGACGGTCATGACATTCAATGTCGGCAATCTCTTCGATTGGATTGACGACCCGAACGTCCCCAATGGTCGTGGAGGAGAAACTGTTGGCCGCACCGAAGAGTCGGTTCGAGCGCATGCCCAAAACGTTGCCCGGGTCGTCGTCCGCGCCGATCATCAAAATGGTCCTGACATTCTGGTTTTCACAGAAGTAGAAAGCGATGCAGCGCTGGGCGCCCTGCAGAATGCACTTCGCGAAGAAGGACTTGAATATGCTTCGACCTACTTCGAAGACAGCGAAGTCAATCGCGATGGCGTAAAGCCCGATCAGCGAGGGATTGATATCGCGATCCTATCGAAGCTGCCAAAGCACGCAGATCAATCAGATCCGATAATCCACCCGATCAATCTCGAACCAATCCAAGTCTGTAGACGTAGGTCCAGTGGAGACGTTGTTTATACAAGGGACATTGTTGAGGGCAGTTTCCTCCTTCCCGATAACACCACGCTAACGGTTCTCGGTGTGCATTTTCCCTCTGGCGGGAACGACGTCGCGTGCCGGAAAGAAGCCTTGGAGACAGCCAAAGCCGTTGCGCAGACCAAGTCGCACTCGACCATCATTGTGGGTGATTTCAACTTCAATTGCGGTGAAGACGAACAGGCCGCTCTAGATGACGTCTTGAATGGCTGGCATCTCCCATCTGCGCGCACCAATCGATGCCGCGGACACGGCTCGCACTATTTCCACAAAAACAAGTCCTGGTCTTGGTTGGATCTTGTCACGCAGGCCAACGCCCGCACGCAGGCCTGGCAAATCGACCGCGCCACCTTCCGGCCAGTTCTGACTGCGCAAGAGCAATTCTTTTGGGACAAATCCCAGAAGGTCCTTAGGCCTAGCACATTTAGAGATAATAATGGGCGCGGTGTTTCAGACCATTTCCCGGTCATGATTGATTTGGTCAAACAGGAACCCAATGAACGTGCAGATTTGGCGCCTAGCATTACGTTACCTTCAGCTTGCCGCTACACGCCCAAAGAAGTGACCGGTACGGTTCAACGAAGAACAAGCTCCCTGGCGGACGCAAAGCAGCTTGCTCTAGAACTCGCAGAATCCCGGTCGCCAAGCGAAGTCCTCGTGGTCTTTGACATCGACAATACCCTCCTGACTTCTGCTCAGGATTTTGGATCAGTTCCTTGGTTCGACTGGCAAGACCAGATTCGTAAAAAGAGTGAGTGTGTCGCTTACGCCGTTCCAAACAAACAAATCTACAACATCGTCCGGCTCGGCTATGCCTCAGGCGATATGGTCGAAACAGAATCCACTACCGACGAACTCATCGATGAGCTCGCAAATGTGCACGGTTTCCCCGTCATGGCACTTACTGCTCGCGGCCCTGACAATCGCGATGCCACCATGCGTGAGCTGGAGGAGGATGGCTTAGTGTTTCCAACAGCGCCGTCGTGCAAAGGCGACGGCGGTTGGCTCTGTCAAGGTGAGCGCATCATCTCCGGTAAAGAACTTGAGACACGCGCAGCAGGCAACCAGCAACTGGAGATGGGCTCCTATAGAAACTTGAGTTTCAACGACGGTGTCATGATGGTCACCGGCATGAACAAAGGCGTGATGCTCCGGCTGCTGCTGGACGAAATCAAAGAAGATATCTCCGCCGTCGTATTCGTTGATGACGGCCCCAAGAACATCATCCATATCCAAGATGCATTCGCCAATGACTCAGCAGTCGACGTTCGGCCCATACTTTACACACGCTTCGATGAGGCCAATGCAGCGTATCTAAGTGATACCAATCGATTGGAAAACTCTATTGCGCAATGGCAGATGATGTCAGACGCCATCTGCGCGATCACCGGCAGTGGTTGCTGAGACAGTATTGCGCAAAGGAAGTTGTGTGCGCTACCTGCTTGGGCGTTCGCTTGTTGTGAAGGATGGACGGCACAAGGGTCTCTGGACGGAGAGAACGGCCTGTTGGCCGTCATAACCAAGACCTTCACGGGCCTGGTACCTCAAACTGCCATTTCCCTCTCGCGTCTTGGCACGCCAAGCCGACATGCGGTTGCTTCTTGCTGCAGGTATTGACCACGCGACAGACCCGTCCCTCGACATCTACATCCGTACTCAGTAGCTGAGCACGGCACACGGCGTGATACCTCAGCCCCTCAGCCTTGCCGGCCAACCAGCCTGCGCGTACGGCCGCCCTGCGGTCAGGGCTTGCAGGATGGGTGCGCGACGCAGGCCAATCAGCACGGAACATCTCCTGCGCCTCAACGATACCGGCGCCAAGGCGTGCCAATGCGAAACCAGCGAACCTGTCGGCTTCCAACTCAACCGCATGTCGAGAAGCACCGCGCGCGATCAGATGACTAGCCACATGGTGACCGATCTCATGCGCCATAATGCCGAGGTTGGCAAAACTAGCCTGACCATTCTTCCAATCAAATTTCGCCCTGTCATAGACAATATAGCGTCGCCCTTTTCTGACCGTGGCAAACGCTGTCCCTCCAGCCGCAAAATCTGCAGCTCTGACTTCGATTTCTGGCTTAATTCCCACCATCTCTGTTATTCGGGTAACAAGGGCACGTGCTTCGGGTGAAGGTTCCCCCTCGTTGGACGTCCCTATCCATCCAAGACCTTGATGAGTGTCGACCATCGCCGAAGCCGTGCTCGTGCCAGAGGGCGTTACGAACAGCAAAACCGGGAACAAGACCAGTATATGGGCAAGCACGGTGCGGCAGCGCTGACTGGATGTCTTCATGACGCGCGCCTCTGGGGTTCAGACCCACATATCTCAATACCGCCAACTTCGATGCAATCACTCGGTGGCGGCTCAGGCAATTCCGCTGGGGGCCCGTCGCTGATTGCCCACAAGTCAGCTAGCAAACCCCCATCCAGGAACACTGCCCCCACAAGCTGCAGTGCCACAAGAGAGACGACATAGATCACCAGCCCCCCACTCAGAATTTCAGGCCCGTGTTTCTTCAACATCAAGAACAAGTACATCTAGCGATCTCCCTCAGCTTGAGTGTCATCATTTGCAGGGCCATTGGGAGCGCCGAAGCGACTGTTCCACAGCACCGCTTGAAGGGCAGGCGACATGGAAACCGTCCGTGTGAACTGGCTTCCGACAACACCGCACGCCACTTCTTCAAGGCTTTGCCCCAGAATCATCTCCGCCTGCATCTGTTCGCGTGTCTTGGACACACGCCAGATCGTCGTGAACAACAGGAGAAACAGTGGACTGAGGTCCAAAGCGACACCGCCCATAATTGCCGGTACGAACGACTGCCAATACATGTAGAGGCTTTGCGTCGGGGTGATGCGCTCAAACGGTTTAAACCCAACGGGCCCCGTCTCTGCGATGTCTCCGGCGATCGACCTCAGGACTGATGTTGTGGCTGTCGTATCGCCCCGTAGCTTTATCAGTGCAGCTTCCTGACGCCTGGCAAGCTGGCCGTTGGACGAAAGCTGTTGGTAGAGTTCCAACTCCTTAGGTACGCTGGCCAATGTCTGCTCAACCATGGTTCCCAGGTTTGAGGGATCCAGGTCTGCCGCGTTGCGCCGCAGATCATCAGACAAGGTGGACACATGTGTCACCCGGTCCTGATACGGATGATCACCATGTTTGGCGTCGCGCATTTTGATGAGCGACTGTTGTGCCCGCGTTGCCGCCTGTTCCGCCTCAACCAGAAATCGGTCAACTTCCCGGAGCAAAGCATCGATTCTGGATTTGACACCTAAGAGCGCAAAGTACACGGCCCCTTTGCCGGGCGATCCCGTGTAAGCCCCCTGCGTCAACTCGCTAAGTGCCTTTGCCGCATAGTCATCTGACTGGACACGCAACGCGGCGGCAATGCCTTTTATCTGGTTAGCATTTGCCTGTGCCGCATCACCAGCAACTTCTTGCCGTGCAATATGCGCTTCGAGATGAAGTTCAAGTCCTTCACCACCAGATAAATAAGTCGCATTGTGGACAGTCGAGAGGTTGAAGGTCACTGCCAGACCAGCAGAAATCGTAAGAGCAGCCGCCAGCTGCGCGCTCACGGAGTCCAGCCGCGGCACAATCCGCCAGCACGCTCTCCAGAAGAGCATCAGCGCTGCCGTTGACCCAATTGCAAAGACCGAAACACCTGCTTTCTCCAGAAACCCATCTGCCTCCATAGAAGCACCCGCATAGGTCAGGTACCCCGTGACCATCATTTGGGCTGCGAGCAACTTTTTGACCGCGCGGTCGTCTTCAGTCGTCAAGACCGAACTGTATTTTGCCATCTCGGCACTCCTCCCTTGATGTCGCCTGAGATCTCAGACTTGTCTTCAGTGAGAGGGTGCGCTTATGCAGATGCCTTGTTCCTCGCGCCACGCTTCGAAGAGCAATCTCAAGTGCAGCGCGCGATGGGTTTGCAATGCTACGAGAGGCACTTAGTCAACGGGATCGACCACCCGGAGTATGCGTTTCAGGGCCATAGGATCCATAGCTTGGTGGGTCGAATGGCCGGCCGGATTCTTCATTCAACCGCGCCTCTTGAGTAAATTCAGTGCTCAGAGACGTGCCAGCTTCACGGATGGCCTTTTTCTCATCTTCATGATGACGATCAATTGCATCCTTGCGCTGTTCCCAAATCTCCCGTCGCGCCGCATATTCTTCCTGGACACTACGTGCGCCATCTAACGGTCCATGAGGCTCTAGAGTGTAAGCAGGTGCTGCTGCGATCTGATCGCGCTCACGGAGCCAACTGTCCGCATGCGCGTTCAGGTCTGACTGATGCTGTACTGCGTTATCGATCTCCGCTTCAGCAGTCAGGGCAACCGTTTGTCGTTCCTCTGATTGCTCAGTTTCGGCATTGCTCGCGGCTGAGCTCGCAAACTCCTGTCCGACATTGGCGGCTGAGGGAAATGGCCACTTTCCGTTTTCTGTGCTCATCCTAAGGCCCTTCTGGCTAGATCTGCTCGATGACCGGGTCAGATGTGCCCGACCAATCTGTTGCTGGAGAAAGTGCTTGGCCGCGCCCCCCAACAGCATGGGCGCTGATTACATCGCTGACCGCCATCAACCGACCGTGAATGCGCTCGGCTTCTGAGCGGCTTGCTATATCTGCAAGCGGCTTTCGCTGATTGAGGTAGATGAAGCAAAGTTGCGTAGAGCGGCCGTAGAACGGTGTATAGTCGAGGCCAAACCACTTAGGGCCAAAGCAGCGTTCGATCCAAGCAATGCGCCTTATCTCGGCGTCGGCGCGCGGATGTGCGAGGCATGCAAAGCTGTGGGCGACATTCCTGTCATAGGTCCGGGTGCCCAACGGCGTGGCTATTACAATCTCCCCAATCGTGAAGGTGATCGCACGCCGGGTCTTGAGCGCAGTGCGCAACATCCACCGGCTGCAAGCCCAGGCAACGGGGCCAGATGAGATCGCAGTGAGTAAAGTGCTTAGACTTGGTGAGCCGAGCAGCGCATCTATTGTGGTAGCGACA
This sequence comes from Taphrorychus bicolor, assembly GCA_951812265.1. Classification (NCBI taxonomy): domain Eukaryota; kingdom Metazoa; phylum Arthropoda; class Insecta; order Coleoptera; family Curculionidae; genus Taphrorychus; species Taphrorychus bicolor. Next base: position 29,576 of record CATOSE010000195.1, on the reverse strand, counting down.
ACACTTACCCCACCTGCAAAAATCGACGCCCTAGCTGCGACCTTTGCCCCGCGCGGACCAAGCACTGACAAATAGACCGTGATGACGGGCTTGCCATCATCGCTGCGTGCCTCATGGGTGTAAGGGGGCCCCTCAAGGGGGGACAGGACTTCGCCATCCATTCTGATACCTCGCTGTGTAGGTACCCATTATTGGCCGAATGGGAGAGGTCCTTTCGCGTTTAGAAGTCAAATGCAAAAGCTATGAACCAGTGCCCAGGGGAGATTACCGATCAGGGAGTTTGGTTCCATGGTCGTAACGATGCGCGAAGAGATCACTAACCGATGGATCAATGCCTCTTCCACGCCAGTCGTCAGTAAGAGGGCCAAAGCTTGGCAAACGGTCTGGTTTCAAAAGGTGGGCCTTCAATCGCTCATATATCGGGTGATCTTCATCATACTCGGTGACGAAGTCACTTATGCCGCCAATGTCTGTGCCCAAAGGTATTGTTTCTTGGCGCTTCATCATATTGAGAATGATCTCCAATCGATGCGCAAGCCGACTGTCTTGTGCAGCCTCAAGATGCCAACATGCCGTGCGTGATGACATCGAAATCCCCTTTGAACTGGTGATGCGCATAATCATACCTGCAGCAGGAGTGTTGGTGGCGCGTTCGGGGAAATGAAGCGTTACCATACGCAGGCTGAAACCGCCGCGTCCGTGATAAGGGGCGCCGAAGATGCCATAGGCCTTGCTGGGGCCGTTGAAGAAGACCCTTCCCAGTAGTACGCGCCCGCTATAGGCCACCAAAAACGAGGGACTCCCTGACGTCTCTCCGACATACATAAGTTCCTGGTAAATGCTGCTTCCATAGGAACGTCGTCTTAGCATCAGGTAGAAACCACCACATCCGCGTGGCGTTATAGCGGCGCGGGGTTTGTATCCAAGGATATACCCCCAAAGAGCATCCATGGTCTCAGCGGCCGCCGCATCACTGTGGGTCTCAGGGACAGCACCGCGTCTGCGTCGTGACTGGCGTTCAAGAAAGTGGGCTGCCAAAAGTTCCGCGTCGGACTCTTCAATACGGTCCTGCGCATCTTCTAGGAAGGCTAGCAAGAAAGTCGCTGACGCAGCGCTCAACAAGCTACCGGGTTTCGCTTGTTCCCAGTTCTTCAGTGTGGGTGCGGAAGGACCGTCGCGGTCATACCTCGCAACGAACGATTTGAGCAGTTCTGTAAGTGCCGGGCGATCCAGGCCCAATGCTTGTGCCAGCACAGAATGCCAACTCTCAATGGTAAATCGGCTTGTATCTAATTGCATTGGCGTAAACCAAAATTTTTCCAACAACATGAAAATATTGTCAGAACGACAAAAATTTTGCAAGTAAGCCGCTTCACTATTATGCGTGTCTCACCGACTCCGCTACATGTTCGATTGTTCTTTTTTCCAATCGCCACGAAGCGCAACAGGGCTCACGAAATGCCGATGAAGTCGACAGATCCACACCAAGTGCACAGCGCCGCTGCTGGCTACACCGCGTCGCGGTCTGGCCAGAAAGTCATTCAACAGGCTGTGGATAACAAGAAAAAGGAAAGTTCAAGTTCTCACGAAAAAACTGTAGAGTATGGAGAAAAACTACGAGGTAATGTGCAGCTTAAGGACCAAAAGAAGAGAGAAGATCAAGCAAAAATACTTGCAGCTTTAAAGAATAGTTTCAAGAGAATTGGCGTTGAGATGCCAGAGAGCGAGAAACTAGAATTTATCGCCACCGATCTATTTTTTAGTCTTTTTGTTACCGGTGATTTTTCCTTAAGTGACATCGCTGGAGCCAGATTTGAGGGGCGCTACCCAGTTGGCTACCAGCTTTATCGCGGCAAGCGATCTGAGGACGGGGACCCAATCACCTTTTACGATCGGTGGTGGCGCGATGCCGATGGTAATCACACGGTCTACAGGGTTGATCTAAAGCGTCTGGACCCAAAGCTAATGAGGGCTTTGGACAACCATGCATCCTTCCACAAGCTTGACAGACAAAAGTTTTTGCCGCCTCCGATCTCAAAGAAGACCGAGGACATGGCCTTAGCCGACGAACTGTCGCCCGAGGCAAGGAAGCGGGCAAAGACACTGATACGGACGCGAGAAAGCAAGAAAGCCTATTGCCGCCGCCAAAAATTGACCTTGGATCCCACACCCTCCTAAGTCTAACAGAAAGGAACGATCGCAATCCGCGCGCCAAAATAATTGTAATAGAACAATAATTACATTGAACTACCCCTTTTGCTCGCTAATATTAATGCGACGGCAAAGAGCGTCCGCAGAGACCGGAAGCCGCAGGGAGGAATCATGTCTGAGTGGGAAAAAATGGTGCTTGGCGTCATCGCGGGAGCGACGTATGACGCCATTTATGTCCGCAAACGTGGCCAATCGTTGCTCCAAATGCATCTGGATACACTGCCAGATGACCATCCTGCGGTGACCGGTGATGACTCTCGTGACCAGCCCTTTACCCCCATCGAGGAGCTTTGAGCATGAAGATCAAACCGGAGAAGACCGCAAACGAAATCAACGAGAACGACCTTGTCGAGAACGACCGGTTCGAGGGTTACGAAACGACTTCCGAAGACTATCTGTCACGATTCATTCGGCCCAGCTATGACGTACGGGCCGGCCGGTTCAAAGTGCAGGTACCGCGTGAGCAGCGCCGCCAGCGTATCAAGGCGCTTTTGGACAGTGAAAACTTGCTTCCCTGGACACTGACACACCCGCATCGGCGATCAATTGCGGCCGCGGAACGTCTCTGCCAGATCAACTCTTATGACGAAGGCCATGACATTGGCGAAGCAGCGAGCCGAATGACCGGCCTTTTTACAGGCAGTCTAGATTTGCAGGACGTCACGATTGAAAGCGTGCTCCTGACAGTCTGGGTACAGACCGAAAGTGCCATAAGATGCCGGGAAATCCGTTCGACTTACTTCCACCGTGGCGCAGACTCGGTAGCGGACCTGCGCCGGCGTTTGCAGCATGCAAAACCGCACCGCCGGATCATGCGCGACGCCTGGCTCGTTTCAGGGCCGGTTAAAGGGTCCATCTTCAATGCAGAAGACCGCCGCGGTTTGATGTCGAACTATCCGCTTGGCGACTACGGCTTCAACGAGGCTGACACGCGGGTCGAGACCTTCACCGCTTGGGTCCCGTACAATCGAGACGAGCGCATCATCTATAGCCGGTGCGCTGAAACCAAAGTCTTCGACCGGGCGTTCAAGGTCCTCAATGCTATTGAGGAGCCCGCGTGCGTTCCTGACTATTCAGATTTAGCGCTCGCCTAAGAGCCGTGCGGCTGGACCTATAACGAGGAAATGTGTGGAGCGAGGGGGCCGTTCGGGTCCCAGTGCTCCACACGCTGACAAATCATTGGATCTTGGCCCGCGATAAGGACCAGTTGGCGCTTGAAAGCATCCGCTCGCGAGAAGTAACGGGCGATCTCGTCTGGCGTCATAAGATCAAACAAGGCCGTTGAAACACTTTGCCCGGTCTGCCCCTCAGCAAGGGCAGCGCGGCTCGGCTCACCAATTTGCGTAGTGCTCACGGGCGTCTTGCCCAACCTGCGTGAAATATACTCCGTGGTGGTAACGTCCGTGTTGCCATGGAACAGCGTCACACTGCTGTTGGCCGTAAAACTTTCCCAGCGTTCGCCATAAAGTGCCTTGCCCTGTGACCAATCTTGTAACAACGGCCAAAGACGCATCCCAAATGAAGCCATCTGACCGACGGCGTCCTGCAATTGTGCCATGAAGCCCAGCACAGGGAACTCATCAAGGATGGTAAGGACAGGTGCTCTTGGTGGTTCAGCAATGCCTTCCAACGCGACGATCAGCTGATTGATCATGATCCTCAGCCACCTTGCACAGCTGCCGAACCGGCTCGCCGGCAAGCACAAATAGACTGAGACGCCACCTTCTTTGCGCTTCAGGTCGGCCAGATCGAAGTCATGCCCACTCAGGACGTTACGCATACTCTTGTACTCCAGAAAGGCCGTATGCCGATTCATGGTCGAGACAACACTAGCCATTTCCTCGCGACCCTTATCATACAGTCCGTTGATCGCGGCTTTGACCGTTTCCGCAATATCTTGATGCCCCTCCGCTGCAAGCCTGGCTACGCCACGGGTGACCCTAAGCCGCATGGCGAAGTCCCATTTATCGTCCTCGCGCCGAACCATACGTTGAGCCGAAGTTACAAGGCGACGGACTGTGCCCAGGTGCCGATCATCATCATCAATATCCGAGGCAAAACGCACATACAGAAGAAACCCGAGTAAGGCAGCGCCGGCGCTTTCGTTCCAATGTGGGTCCTTCTCTTCTCCTGTCGTCATGACAAGTGCGTCGACAATGAGCTGGGCATCCTCAACGGTCGTGTCCGAGTCAAGGCTGAGCCCGGCCAGCGGATTGAAGCGCGCTCGAAACGCTGCCGCCTCACCCGTCGCTTTGCCAAACGGGTCAAGAACAAACACCGGCTGGCCACGTCGTGCCCTATGTGCAGCCGTGTCGCTGGCGTGTTCTGCCTTTGGATCCAAGACAAACACCGACCCGTCGTAGAAGAACAGATTGTTCTTGACCGCGACGGACTTACCAGTGCGCGACCCTGCTACCGTCAACATGTGACGGTCATCTCTGATTCCCAACAGCTGGCTGCCGTAGGTTCCGATGAGAACCTTGCCATCAGGTTTCGCCGGATCGTAAGCAAAAAGCGGACTGGTACAAATCGTCTTCGCGCTCATCCATCGCGCCTCGGGCATCGCCTGCCGATCAAAATGACGGTCCGGATGGCCACGCAATACATCATCCAATAAATCCAGCATGTCTTCAGCCATGGGTTCCGTTGAACTCCTTCTTCGCCGTCTCGGTATTTCCGCAGGTCCGTGTCACGCACGCGCCGCAAGGTAGTGGATAACGTTGATTGAAGGCCAGTTTCTACCTTTTCAGATAAGCCGATCGAGACTTCAAACGCCCTGTTCGGTCTGAACCACATAATCACTGGCGTCTTTCCGATTTGGATCAACCTAAAATCATTCGCACTGGGCGGGTCAAAAGGAAATGTCCGGTGAGCCCCAAGGGGCTCATTCCATCGCGAAGCAAATTTCCTTTGCATGCCGTCTTACCTGTTTGACCGCGTTAAACGCGGAACAGACGGCAATGACCCATCCCCACCAACGATTTTTACGGCGCTCCATCGAAAGGGCCGCAGCTGATTGCGGCTCTCACAACACGAAAGGAGTGATGAAGATGAAAATCGGAATCTTTCAAAAAACTGAAACCGGTGCTTTCGAAGGCACCATCGCAACCCTCACTTTTGCAGCGGACCTTGTATTCGAGCCTGCGAAAGAAAAAACCAAAGACCGCTCGCCGGACTTCCGGGTTATCAACACAGCCACTGGCTTTGAAATCGGAGCCGCATGGCATGACAAATCCGAGCGGACCGGCAAGCCTTACGTCTCGGTCAAGCTGGACGATCCGTCCTTCACCTACCCCTTGTGGGGTGCGCTGACCGCTGGTGGGGCTGAGGACTACAGCTTCAACTGGTCACGGCCAAAGCCGAAGACTGATCCCGACACAACCGCCAACGGAGACACGCTCTAATGGCGGGGGATCAAACCCAGCGTGTGCGGAAGCTGAATGACAGCTTCCGCATTCGCATTTTGGACAATGGGTTAGGCCAGTCCGAAAAGGTGCCCGGTACCTTCGTCATGACCGCTGGGATCGCGGGCCTTGAGGCTCGGGATCAAGCACTCATCTGGCGCGAAGTCGTCCGGTTTGCGTCCTTCAATGAGGACAACGACCCCCATGGCGAGCATGATTTTGGCAAAATCACCTGGCCCGGTGTTGGCGATATCTTCTGGAAGATCGATATCTATGCCGACGCGAGCTGCACATGGGGCAGCGAGCATCCTGATGATCCAGAACGCTCCTACCGGGTGCTGACGGTGATGCTGGCTGAAGAGTACTAGATCCGCGCGCCAAAACTAGAACGGCTCCCGCCTTCGTGCGGGAGCCGTTTTCTCATGCAGGTTCCATGCGGCACATATGATCGCCACACAGGATGTTGGCATCATGCCGCGACTGGGCGTTCAAACCGCATTCCGGGCAGACATATTTGACGCGCTTGCCGCCTCTGGAACCGCGCGGTGCAACCTTGCTGCCACTGCTGACGATCTCGACCACTTCGACGATCTTAATGCCAGGTATCGATATGGCTGCGGCGCGCTGCGATTTTGGTTCGCGCCATTCAATCTGAAAACCGCTTTTGATGAGATCGGCTGCGGCACGTTTAAAGGGGCCGTCTTCGATGATGTAGTGGCTCATGCTATCGCCGAGCTCTTTGCCGCCGGGCTTTCCAGTGTTGGAGGGATGAAGCCCGATCGCTTTCATTTTTTCCGCCCATTGGCGGTTGTGATATCCAGAACGCCCCGGTGTCGCGTAACAATCCTGCCAGAGGTGGACCTGCTCATGGACCAACGTTGACAGCGTTTCTTCGAGGCTCCGGGTCGCAAAATAAGATGGGTTAAGGGCGATCTCATGACTGGCCTTGCCGTCTTGGCGTACAAAGCGCTTGGGCGAGAAATACCCGTAGCTGCGGCCTTTGCGCTGCAGCGTGATCAGGCAGTTGGGCAACAACGCATCAAAAAGCTGCCAGTTGAAATGGTCATACGCTGTCTGGAACCCGTCATAGGTCTCCTGGGTCGGCCGCAGATCGAGATCGAGTTCGTTCTCTGGGGTGTACACTCCACATACCTCCTCAATACATGCGGGAGCAGTTCCAAGGAGCGTAGTGGGCTAGACCGAGGTCATTCCTCGCGATGCAGAATTCGTGTGGATCGTTTCGTCGAGGTATTCATGCGCTGTGGACCGCTGCCACTCAGGGGCGTAAATTTGTAAAGCTCGGTGCCGACATGGTAAAATGAGGAATAGTCAGCATAAAGAGAATACAAGGTGTGCAAAGGTACTACCGTACTTTGCGCCCCTTGCTGGGGGAGAGAAAATTCTCCCCGCAGACCCCCTCTTGATGTCCTAAATCGGCAAAGCAGATAAGGACATCGGATCAACATCACGACCGGATCAACCGGGTGATGTTGATGGCAACGCTGCCGTTCGTTGCATCCACGGCCCGGAGGCGACATGCCTCTCCCCGGGACCCCATGCATCAGGACGTATGCCGCCTGAACCTGCACCAGGACGATGTCGCTCTCCTGGACCATCGACCAATAGGGGAGATTTCGCTCTCCCTCTTGGAACTCCCATCGATGAAAGGCGGTCCTTTCAAAACCTAACAACACAATCGCACGGCCATCGCCCGACCACGAGGAATGACCCTGCGTGAAAAGGCTATGGCACATGACATGAGTGATACCTCTCCCAAACGCACAGCCCCGATTAGCTACCGGCCGCCCGCCAAGCTGGCCGACGAGTTTGAAGCGCGGGTGCGCGCATCAGGTCTCAGCACCAACGCATTCTTGAGCGAAGCCGTATTCCGCAAGAAAGGGTTTGGCGGTGGCGTTCGCCGTCATCTCGCCACGCTTCTCGCTGCGTGTGCTGAAATCAAGGATCTGCTGCGGTCTATCAAAGCTCGCGAGGGCGAGCCTGAGGCCTTAGAGCGTGTCGAAGCAGAGCTGCGATTGATCCGCACGGCATTGATGCAGCTCTTGGGACGCCGCTCATGATCCCCTTTGGGTCACAGCGCGGCAATGGAGCCGATCTTGCCCGGCATCTGTCCAATTCAGTGGACAATGAAACCGTGGAGATTGCCGATCTACGTGGCTGCATCGCCGACGACCTCGCAGGCGCGTTTGCTGAGTGGGAGGTGCAGGCCTCATCATTGACACGCTCGAAAAACTACATCTACAGCCTGTCCATTAACCCGGACGAGCGCCAGGGTCGCTGGGAGCGCGGCCTGTATTTCGATTTCATTGATCGCGTCGAAGGTGTCTTTGGGGTGGCGGGTCAGCCGCGTGCTGTCGTGTTCCATACAAAAGCCGATGGGGCAGGACATGTGCGGGAACACTGCCATGTCGCTTGGGCACTGACAGATGCAGCGGCTCAAAAAGCCATCCATATCTCCCATGACAAATACAAACTCATGGACGAGACGCGCCGCTTTGCAGCCGATCATGACCTGAAACTGCCAGATGGGTATTACGACAGGACAAAGAATTGGTCGCAACACAGCCAGGCGGACGCCGCACAACGGCAAGAAGATGGTCTCAGCCCCGAGGAGCGCCGCGCCGTCATTACCGATATGTGGCACACGAGTGATGGCGCTCGCGCGTTCGTGTCCGGTCTTGCCGACCAGGGCTACATACTGGCAACAGGACGACGGCCCTATGTGTTGGTGGATGGGTATGGGGGCACTTTTGCCTTACCGCGCATGATCGAAGACAAACAAGTGCGCGCCAAAGACATACAGGCATTCCTTAAGCAGGATTTTCCACCAGAGTCATTGCCGAGCGTGGAAGAAGCTCTGCATCTGGCGAGCGCAGCCATCGAAGATCTCACCCAAGAGACAACGCTTGATGATGAACGCGAGATCATGCTCCAGGCCCAACAAGAGCTGAGAAAAGCGCTGCAGGCGAAGCTGGAGGCGTTGAAAGCTGAGCAAGCACGTCGCGACGCGCAACTGCACGAGCAGAGACGCTCAGACAGTGATGCGCTTGACCAACGCCAAAGCGCTGAAAACAGGCTGGTAGAAGAAATGCGGGCGCAGCGCACGCCCACGGGTCTTGCGGGGTTCTTGGCTAAGGTCAGCGGTGTGAGCTTTGTGCGCGCAAAACTGCATGCCTATGAAGACAAACGCCGCGACGCGCAGCATGAGCAAGAGCATGTGTTGCAGGCCGAACGGGATGCGCAGAAACAAGCCGACCAACAAGCGCTTCACGATCTTGAGCGCGCAGCGCTGGATCGCGAACGGCGCGCCCTTGAGGCCAATTTTGTCCGCGAAGAACAGGCGCTGCAGCGACAGGAGAAGAAACACGGTGCCATGCGATCCCGAGATGGTTGCGACCACATGCCACCAGTGCCACCGCCCAAGCCCGTGCAACGGCGGGGCGATATGTTTGGCAAGATCGCTGATCCACGGATAACCGAACCTGACATCGACCTCGCTTATGATTTTGGAAAGGCCGCTGATCCGCACACGCAAGCACCGTCGGATACAAGCAGCGTACCGGATATATCGATTGAGCACGACGGCGCGTCCCGCGATGGCAAAAGCCGTTAAGTCAGGACGGCGCCGGCCGCGTCCTGCGCCCAAGCTCCAGGCGTATGCGTTTCACGGCATCTGTAAGTTGAGTTTTATGCATACCATCATGTGGGCAGGCCGCTAGCGCGTTGAACAGTCGTGCCAACACTCCTTTCAGGTCGTGGTCTGTCATGGCTGCCAAAGTGAATTGAACGTGTAACTGCATTATGTCCTCCCGTGCTTTCTGCAAGGCCCCGACAAGTCGGACCCTTTCCTGCCCACACCCGGAACGATCGGTTTGGAAAGGGTCTGCGCTCAGCTGGGACATGCGTCTGCAGGGGTGGAAATGCACAGGCAGGAACGTGGCGCATGCTGGAAACAACAAATTTTTTGTGTTAAAATATTGCATGGTCAGACGAAGTGTGTATGACGCCTATGATGCGCTTGAGGAGCCAAAGAAAAGCTTTCAGGCCTTTTTGGTGGATCAGTTGGATCTGTGTGTTGAGGTGCTCTCAGATGTCTGCCGAACCGCAGTAAAGGACGTCAACGGCAATTGCATTGTGCTGGCTGTCGAAAGACCGCGGCATGCAAATGATCCGGGTCCGTCATATTCCTTGTTTTATGAAGATATAGAAATTGGCCGTCTCGCAAATCTCGACTATCTGCTTTCTGTCATGTTGGGGGCAAAGCTGAACGCCGCACAGACCGGCATCTGTGTCGAGTGCGACACCGAAGCCTTCAAGGCTTTGGTGACTGAAAAACTCAATGCCATGCATGGTTGCGTCCGGCCACAATCAGCCGCGGGTTTTGCTGTCAGGTGGCTCTAGAGCAAAAACCTAGTCGTCAAATGCCTACCGCTGTCTTCTAAAGGCTTGCAGTTTTGATCAGCGCATGTTGTCCGCACACGTTTTTAGTATCCTGGGTGGCGTGCTGGTCTTGGTATCGCGGGCCAGACTGGCCGCCATTCCAATAGAAACAGCGGCCAGTCTAATCCCGGATCATCTTGGTCAGGGAAGTGCGCACCGTAAGAGGTGGTTAGCGATCAGCTGCGTTTTTCAAAGAAGCGGTAGATCGGCATCAAGAACAAAGCAATGTACCAGCCATAGGCATACGCACCAATCGCTCCGAACACGAAACCGCTCACGGTGAGCCACTCAAAGCCGGGCAGCAACGGTGCCCACGCCTCATACATGCGGGCCTCGCCCGGAACCAAAAGTCCAAAACCGATACAGATCAAATAAGTCAGCAACAAAAACACTGACAAAGCGTGGCCGACCGTGGGAATGGTCGGGATGCGAACAGTATGTGCGTCTGTCATTTATCTTTCTCCTTTTTTGAGAATCTTTCGCGTTCGGGCCGCTATTCTCCTTTCATCTGCCTGCCCGGTCTGGGTTCACTCAGGCACGCGCCACATAGGTATTGATAAGACCCGTGGGTGTGGCGCAGTGATCGACGGCGTCAACGCGTTCTATGCGAGCGCCGTCAATCAAATCCGGCAAAAGCACCATCAGCGACGATTGAAGCGGCGCAGGCGTAAATATGTCCGGTGCGGATGTCATGTGATGAACCTATAGCTTTGCAGTCCGCAGACGCAGCGCGTTGCCGATGACAGAAACTGAACTCAGGCTCATGGCAGCCGCTGCAATCATCGGGCTGAGCAAAAGGCCAAACCACGGATACAGGACACCGGCAGCCACAGGCACGCCAAGCGCATTGTAGATAAAGGCAAAGAACAGGTTCTGCCGGATGTTGCGCATGGTCGCCCGGCTCAGCGAGAAGGCTTTCTCAAGGCCAAGCAAGTCGCCCTTGACCAGGGTGATGCCTGCACTTTCCATGGCAACATCGGTGCCTGTCCCCATTGCGATACCAACATCAGCCTGGGCAAGTGCCGGCGCATCATTGATACCATCGCCCGCCATGCCCACAATGGCACCCGCCTCCTGCAATTCACGCACGATACGGTTCTTGTCTTCCGGCAAGACATCCGCATGGATTTCATCGATTCCAAGCTGGCTGCCGATAGCATGCGCCGTCGCTTCGCTGTCGCCGGTCAGCATGATGATGCGAAGGCCCGCTGCATGCAGGGCTTCCAAGGCTTGTGGTGTCGTCTCCTTGATCGGGTCTGCGACGCCGACAAGACCGGCAGGCGACCCGTCAATACTCACATACATGACCGTCTGGCCTTGGCGGCGATAGGTTTCCGCCTCCTCGATCCAGGATGGGTCAACGTCAAACAGGCTGGCCATCATTGCCTTGTTGCCGATCGACACCGCACGACCATCCACCGTTCCCGCGACACCCTTGCCGGTAACCGATGTAAAATCGGCAACGTCACTGAGCGTCACACCATGGTCCTCAGCTCCGCGAACAATCGCGTCTGCCAGCGGATGCTCACTGGCCACTTCAAGCGATGCGACAAGTTTAAGGAATTCGTTTTTGGAAATACCGCCTGTTGGCAGCACAGAGACAAGTTTTGGCCGACCCTCGGTTAGCGTACCCGTCTTGTCCACAACGATGGTGTTCACGGTCTCAAAGGTCTCAAGCGCTTCGGCGTTCTTGATGAGAATACCGTTCTGCGCCCCTTTGCCCGTGCCGACCATGATCGACATCGGCGTTGCCAGTCCAAGGGCGCAGGGGCAGGCGATAATCAATACCGCAACGGCGTTGACCAACGCATACGCCATCGCAGGCTCTGGTCCCCAAATCGACCATACGATGAATGACGTGATTGCGATCACGATCACGATCGGGACAAAGATGCCCGCCACCAGATCAGCTAGCCGTTGAATGGGCGCGCGGCTGCGCTGTGCTTCTGCAACCATGCGAACAATTTGCGACAGCAGCGTATCCTCACCAACACGCGTGGCGCGCATGATAAAGCCACCGGCCTGATTGACCGTACCGCCCGTTACGCTGTCACCCTTTGTCTTTTGCACCGGCATCGGCTCGCCGGTCACCATGGATTCATCCAGCGTGCTCTTGCCATCATCAATCGTACCGTCCACCGGTACTTTCTCGCCGGGCTTTACGCGCAACAAATCGCCTTCGTTCAGCGCATCCAGCGCGACGCTTTCTTCTGTGCCGTCAGAGGCAATTCGCAGCGCGGTCGGTGGGGCGAGTTCCAACAAGGCTCTGATCGCACCCGACGTGGCGCTGCGCGCCCTGAGCTCAAGCACCTGCCCCAGAAGAACCAGCGTGGTGATCACTGCGGCTGCTTCGTAATAAACACCAACCCGGCCATCGGCCCCTTGGAACGAAACGGGGAAGATTCCAGGGACGAGCGTTGCGACGAAACTGAACGCAAACGCCACAGACACACCCAGCCCAATGAGCGTGAACATGTTCAGGTTCATCGTGCGCACTGATTGCACACCGCGCACGAAGAAAGGCCATCCGCCCCACAAAACTACCGGGGTGGCCAAAACAAACTGTATCCATTGGGCGGCCGTTCCATCGACAAGCCCTTCAAATGGCTTGCCAGGGATCAGATCGCCCATCGTGTAAATGAACAGCGGTAGGGTGAACACAGCACTGACCCAAAACCGACGGGTCATGTCATCAAGCTCGCTTGTGTCCTCTTCGAGCGCGGGAATACCCTCTGATTCAAGCGCCATCCCGCACAAAGGACATGTACCGGGCCCCGGTTGGCGCACCTCAGGGTGCATCGGGCACGTATAAACCGTGCCTGCATAGCCCGCCGGCACCGTGTCGTATTTGCCCGCAGGTGCGTCAGGCGCATCGCCGCAATGACCGCAGCACGAGCTTTCATGGTCATGCGTTTTGGCAGAAGCCGGACTGTGATCTGAAGGGGACATGTGATTGCACCTCGCGGTCGAATATGTCGAAAACTCAATTTTTATAATTGTCACTCTGGACCTTCCCATGATAGGAAAGTCAATACTGCGGGTGAATTTTCTTGTGGATCGTTTCTCCAGCCAGCGCTGTCGCGCCTTGACCAGCTACTCCATGCGACGTTTTTTTAAACGGATGTGGTCGGTGGCGAAGGGATAATTGGATATCTGAAAGGAACGCAGATGAGCGCACATGGTGGTCACAACATGGCTCAGATGGGTGCCAATAGCCGCGCCCTCAAAATCTCCGCATGGCTGACAGGCATCTATTTCGTGATTGAGTTGGGGATCGGAATTTACACAGGCTCTGTCGCCGTCATCTCCGATGCGTTTCATACGTTTTCCGCAGTCGGCGGCGTGGTTCTGGCCCTCGTTGCCGCACGTATTGCCCGGCGACCGGCCGATGAATCCCGCACATTCGGATCAGGACGCGCGGAGATTGTCGGCGCCCTGTGGAACGGGGCCTTCTTGTTGATCATGGCCATAATCGTGCTGGTCATGGGCGCCATGAGGTTGCAAAACCCTATTGATCTGCCGACGACGCCTATGTTGCTTGCGGCAGCCGGCGGGCTGATCACCGAAGTGATCTCTTTGAGGCTCCTCTACGCAGGTCAAAAAGAGGATCTCAATATGCAAGGGGCCTTCTGGCACATCCTGCAAACATTCGTCGGCAGCCTGCTCATTGTCGTGACAGCCCTGGTAATCGAGTTCACCGGGTTCCTGGCGATCGATCCGATCCTCGGCATGGCATTCGGTCTTGTGCTCGTCTATGCCTCATGGGGCATCATGCGGGATGCCACAAAAATTCTAATGGAGGGTGCGCCTGGGGATATTGACCTCAAACAGGTTGTGGCGCGCCTTGAAGCACTGCCAAGCGTCAGCGATGTGCACCATGTGCACGCATGGACGCTGACATCCAACAGTCACGTATTCTCAGCGCATTTGCGGGCAGCCTCGGGACACGAGGTTGCGGATATTCTAAGGACCGCACACCGGATATTGCGAGACGAGTTCGGATTTCACCTCGCAACTCTGCAGATCGAAACCCATTGCCTTGATGAAGATCACGCCCTGGACCTGGATTTTCTCAGCACGCGGGTGCTGCGTCATCGGCACGGTGAGTGACCTCTTGGCAATAGAAACGCTTGACCTTCCTACTGTTGGAAGGTTATAGTAAGAGACAATGCGACAGCTTTTGACTCTTGTTTTGACGCTTTCATTCCTGCTCCCGGCCTTTGCCGGGACATCAGGTGCCCATGCGTCCATGCATCCGCCAGGCGCGGATCAGGCCTCATCTCATCACGCAAATATGGACGCTGCCATGGACGCGCATGAACATGGCGAATGCACCGGTGATCAGTGTGATGACATGAATACCATGCAGTGCTGCGACATGCGTCCAGGCCACTGCACGAGCCTCATGTTTTTTGGTGAAGCCTCCGCTTCGCTTGTTTCCCCTCACACCAATGCGAACCTGCATGGCTTGCTCTCGACCCTTTTCGTTGGGCTGACACCGGACATCGCAACACCGCCTCCTCGAAGCTGAATTGAACTTTTCAATGTGCCTGCGTTGTGTCGTTCCTCAGAACGGACCGCACGCGCTTAGGCAATTTTCAATTCAGACTATGAGGAATACCAATGACCAATTTGAATCTGGGACGCGGCATCGCCGTGTTCATGACGGCTGCCGTTCTTAGCACCGGGGCCATTTACGCCGCAGGCATGGGCGACCATGCCCATGGCAACGAGGCATCCACGGACACCGGCATGATGTCCGGTGACGGGCACCATGGAGCTATGATGTCTGGTGACGGGCACCATGGTGCCATGACAGCCGGATCGCCGGGGGACGCTGCCAATGCGTCGCGCACCATCGATGTCGTTATGTACGACAACTACTACGAGCCCGAAAGCATCTCCGTGAAGGCCGGTGAAACGGTGCGGTTCACCATACGCAACGAAGGAACACTTGTTCACGAGTTCAACGTCGGCACCGCCGCGATGCACGCATCTCATAAAGACGAGATGATGATGATGATGCAGCACGGCGTTCTGGGGGCCAGCACTATTGATATGGACGCCGCCAAAGCCATGCAGGCGTCCATGGGACATGGCATGCATGACGAACCCAACAGCGTGCTGCTGGAGCCGGGCAAAACCGGCGAGGTGATCTGGACCTTCCCTGAAGATGCGCAGATTGCACTTGAGTTCGCCTGCAACGTGCCGGGTCACTACGAGGCCGGCATGCAGGGCAATTTCAATCTCAACAACTAGCGATTGAGGGTGCGCAGCTTCGAGCGGGAAAAAGCCCCGCGCGAAGCTGCCACATCTCAGGAAGGACTTAAGTTATGCGTAATCCAAGACTACTTTCGTCTGTCCTGCTTGGCGCCAGCTTGATGCTGGCCGCCGCAGGCAGCGCCTTTGCGAGCGAATACAATCTCACCGTCGATCGTGTGACGCTCGACACCGGCGAGTTCACCAAAAACGGGATTGGCTACAACAACAGCACCGAGCCAACGGTGCTGCGCTTTACCGAAGGTGAAGATGTCACAATCAATGTGACCAACAATTTGTCAGAAGACACATCAGTGCATTGGCACGGGCTCATCCTGCCGTTTGAGCAAGACGGTGTGCCGGGCATCAGCTTCGATGGCATTGCCCCCGGCGAAACCTTTACCTACCGCTTCCCCATTACCCAAAGCGGCACCTATTGGTTTCATAGCCATTCAGGCTTTCAGGAACCCGATGGTGCCTATGGCGCGATCATCATTGAGCCAAAGGACCGCGAACCGTTCCGCTACGACCGTGACTATGTCGTGCAGCTGACTGATGCGCACCCCCATGATGGGGATCGCATCATGCGCAATCTCAAAATGATGCCGGACTATTACAATCGCCAGCAGCGCACGCTTTTCGATTTCTTGGGTGATGCCCGCGAGGGTGGCCTTGGCAGCGCACTTGCCGAGCGGGGTGACTGGGGCGACATGCGCATGATGCCCACGGATATTGAAGACCTGCAGGGCTTCACACCGCTCATCAACGCCAAAGGTCCCGATCAGAACTGGACAGGCATTTTCAAACCGGGTGAACGCGTCCGGCTGCGGTTCATCAATTCGTCGGCGATGACCTATTTCGATATCCGCATCCCAGGCCTGAAGATGACCGTCATCCAGGCTGACGGCAATAACGTACAACCGGTCACGGTCGATGAGTTCCGCATCGCGGTTGCCGAAACTTACGATGTCATCGTGCGGCCCACCGAGGACAAGGCCTATACAGTCTTTGCTGAATCTATGGCCCGTACCGCATACGCGCGCGGCACGCTTGCGCCTCGCGCTGGCATGGAAGCCCCTGTGCCTGAATTGCGCGATGCGCCCATCCTGACCATGGCCGATATGGGCATGGCGCATGAAGGCATGGACCACGGGAGTATGGGACATGGCTCAATGGGCAGCATGCCCATGGACCACTCCAAAATGCAGGCTACCCATACGATGCCCGACGGCACCGTAATGCCGGGTATGGCCCATGGCGGCATGGATCATGGCGACATGCCGATGGATCACTCCAAAATGCAGGGCACCCACACCATGCCGGACGGCACGGTCATGTCCGGTATGATGCATGGCGGAATGGATCACAGCGCCCATGGCGCCATGGCCGCAACCGCGTCCGATCCTTTCTATGCGACCGGGAGTGGTCTCGTGCCCAGCGCTGCGAACGGGGGCAAGTTCTTGTCCTACGCAGACCTGCGCGCCCAAAAGCCCCTCTATGAAGACCGTGAAGCCACGCGCGAGATCGAGCTACGCCTCACAGGGAACATGGAGCGTTACATCTGGTCCATCAACGGCGTGAAGTTTGAAGATGCCGATCCGATCCTCCTGACGTATGGCGAGCGGGTCCGGTTCAAATTTGTCAATGAAACCATGATGACCCACCCCATGCATCTGCACGGCATGTGGTCGATCCTCGACAATGGCAATGATGCATGGGATCCCGTCAAACACGTGGTCAGTGTTGCGCCGGGAACCACGGTCTTCATGGAAACCGAAGTAGATGCCCCTGGCGAGTGGGCCTTCCACTGCCACCTGTCTTACCACGCAGATAGCGGCATGTTCCGCAAAGTCATCGTCGAAGGCGGGCCCGACGATCAGCGCGCCACGCTCACCACAAAAAAGGAGGGCTAACCCATGACGAAAGCTTTCCTAATTGCAATGCTGATGTGTGCCGCCTTGTTCCTGGCCCTGTTCCTTGGGGCGGCGGTGGCCAAGGCGGAGCCGCTTGTCTGGGGTATTCAGGCGGAGCAGGCCGAGTATCGGGTGTCTGATGATGAGAAGATCGCGGCTTGGGATTTTGATGCCCAGATCGGCAGCGATGAGCTCAAATTCGTCCTTCGAAGCGAAGCCGAGTTCGACACAGACAAGGACACGTTCGAGACACTCGAAAATCAGGCGCGCCTGCAGATGCCTGTTTCCGATTTCTTCGATGCTGTAGCCGGCATCCGCGTCGATACACCAGATGGTCCCGACCGCGTCTATGGCGTGCTCGGGTTACACGGCCTGACCAAACAATGGTTCGAGATTGATGCCGATTTTTTCATCTCGGACAATCCCACCTTTCGCTTTGAAGCTGAGTATGAGGGGCTGATCACCAACCGCATCATCTTCACACCAAGCATCGAAATTGATGTTCCGTTTACAGATGATGATGAACTGGAAGTCGGTGCCTGGGGGCCAAAGCTCGAAGTCGGCGGCAGGCTCAGCTATGACCTGATCGACCGGGCGATCTCTCCCTATGTCGGCGTCCATTATGAGCGTGTCTTTGGAGAGACTGCGGACATCGCCAGGGCCAATGCCGAAGATACCGGCGCAGTTTTCTTCGTCGTCGGGACACGGGTCATGTACTGACACGTTTGGCAAGTTGCGGGGTCATAGCTGTCGGCACCACGCTCGGTAGCTAGGGCCCCGTGGACGCCGCTTTCATTCACTCAAGAAGGCTGCTTGGTTCATGATCCGATATCACCTATTGGCAGATGTGTCAGATGGACGCGACAATAATCTCAACTTGATGCGCATGCTCGCAGCCGCTGCCGTCGCTTTATCCCATAGCTACCTGCTCGTGACCGGAGACGGTGACGCACGGCCGTTGGTTGGTGCAACCGGGTTTTCGCTTGGCTATCACGCCGTGAACATCTTCTTTGTCATCAGTGGTTTTTTGGTGGCGCGCAGTTGGCTACGCTCCGAAAATCTCACCCATTTTTGGGTGGCGCGCGCATTGCGGATCTTCCCCGCTCTAGCTGTTTGTGTCGTACTGACGGCGCTCGTTGCTGCACCGCTTCTCATCTCAATACCGCTTGGCGCTTACTTCACGTCTTGGCAGACATTTTTATATCTACCCCTGACCGCCAGCCTGATCACGCCGGACGCCACCTTGCCAGGTTTGTTCACGTCCAATCCGGTTCCCGATGAAGTGAACGGATCCCTGTGGACGTTGCGCTACGAGCTGATTTGCTATGCCGGACTGTCAGCCATTGGTTATTGGGGTGTTCTCAAAAACCGGACAAAGTTGTTGTGGGTTTCAGCTGTTGTTGCAGTCCCGTTGATTTTCCTGTCGCTGCTGCCAGGGACTTATGAAGAAACCAATATCACTCAGCATTTCGTCCGCTTTGGTTTGTGTTTTGGTCTTGGTATGCTCGCCTATGAATTCAGGGCGCGCATTCCGTTGCACTGGACCGGCGTTGTGGCTTTCCTGCTTCTTGCGGCAGCCTTGCATGAAACACCCCTATTCCCGATCTCGCTTTATGCCTTCGTCGCATACGCATCTTTTTGGTTTGCGTTCATACCGTCAGGAGCCATCAGAAAATACAACACGTTGGGTGACGTTTCTTATGGCCTTTACATCTACGCATTTCCGGTACAGCAGGCTTTGGTCTTGCAGGTCCCGGGACTGAGCTCACTAGGTTTGTTTGCATTGACGCTCGCTATCGCAGTGCCAATTGCAGCTGTCTCATGGGTCTTGATTGAAAAGCCCGCGCTAGCAGAAAAACGATCCGTATACGAATATATAATGTCGGCGGTGCCGTTGAATCGGGGACATTAATGGTTCATCGAACACTATTTAGAACAGGTCGATGTCCGCCGTATGTCCGACCTATCCAGATTAGTTTTTGCGTTACGGAACTAACACACACTACGAGGTGTTAGAGAATTGATTGAGCAAGTGGCCGCGTTGGGCCTGAACTTTACTATTCAAGGGAGAAAAAAATGGAAGATACAAAAAAACGATACTTACGATTTGGTGCGATGATAGCGACGTCTATGGTTGTCATGTTCGGCATTATGTATCTCAACAGCTACGAATTCAGTCATGCGCGTTGGAGTGAAACGCGCTTCTACATGACCCTGGTCATGGGGGCGACCATGGCGCTGGTCATGCTCAGCTTCATGCTGAATATGCTCAACGAAACAAAAATAAATCTGGCAATTTTGAGTTTAAGTATCGCAGTGTTTGCGGGCGCACTATGGCTTGTGCGCAGCCAGGTCACTGTGGAAGACGAGTCGTACATGAAAGCCATGATCCCGCACCACTCTATCGCGATCCTCACCAGCGAGCGCGCCAATTTCGACGATGTGCGTGTGCAAGAACTTGCCAATGAGATTATCAAGGCCCAGCGGCGAGAGATCAAAGAGATGACGTGGCTGATCAATGACATTGCGCTCAACGGCCCGGCTCAATCCGAGCAAGACGCGCAGGCACGACCGGTACCGGACTATCAAGGCAGTCTGGAAACCGAATAACCAAGGCCACTTTTTTATTGGCCAATCCAGCTTTTAAAGATAGGGCAATTTGGGCGGCGTCCTGGCCACAGGTACAGCGCGCCCGTCCTATCGCTGAAGCAGCTAACCTCGACGTTCCACTCGCGTTTGTTTGGATCGCCGGCGTGTACGCATCGCGGACACGACACTGCACAGCAGCTCCTGCACGGTTTTCAAAAGGAGAGTAATGGTGACAAAGTTCATCGCGACAATCTTTGCCGCAAGCATGGTCTTGATTCCATCGGCTGTTTCTCAAGAAAGTCTGTATTCCGATAGCTTGCCGGGATCACGATCCGCGCAAGACAATGCCCACACGAACATGGAAGACGGTGTGAGGGTTACCAGCCCGGAAGATCTGGCAGTACATCAAGACCAGATGAATGAAATGCAGGACTTGATGGAACAAGCGCGAGCAACGACAGATCCTGAGGAGTGGACCAGACTCATGTCACGGCATAGCGAAATGATGAAGGAACGGGTGACTGTAATGATGGGCGAGGGTCACGCGCAAATGGTGCAGCATTGCGATGATCGCATGACCATGATGCAGGACCTGACCTCACAAATGACTTTGCACCATGGCTTGCAACGTCCCAATGCGAACGATGAGTAAGGCTCAAGGCAGGCAAGCTCATCCTAGACTATGTGATCTGATCACAAGGAAAACACCTCGAGCTCACCTATGTCTTTGTGGGAGTAGCCAATAACGTGCTGATTGCAATCGCGATAAGCTTTGGTCTTGTAGGTCTGGCCAGCTGGTGCCACTTCGCGACTCTCCACAAGGTTGCTAGTCAGATTTCGGGACGGGATTTGTCTGCAGCGTTGCGGCTGCTTGGCATCGTTTACGCCGCCATACTCGCGCACCTGTCGACCGCAGCAATTTATGCGGCCGCCTTTTGGCTGGGTGCGGAGCATCTCAATCTCGGGTCGTTCGCGACTGACCAGGCCATGACGGCAATGGACTATTTTTATTTCTCGCTCGTCACCATGACGACATTGGGCCTTGGAGACATCTTTCCCACAGGCCATATGCGCTTCATCGCCGGGGTCGAGGCCCTCAACGGGTTTCTGCTCATAAGCTGCTCTGCTTCGTTTGTTTTCTTGCAAATGAAAGAAAGCGCCGTTCAAAGATCATAGACAACGCGAAGCCTTCAACCTCGTCAAGGCAGCATACGCAGTCGACATAGCTATCGTTCGCATTGTCCAGGTGCCAATGCGCAAACAGGATGGTGCGGCAGGTGTAGCGCCGGTCGACTTGGTGCTAGCGGTCTCCGGCAAGGTCATCGAGGATCGGACAATCCGGGCGTTTATCGCCTTGGCAGTTCTTTGCAAGATGCAGCAGTGTTTTGGACATCGCCTCCAGCTCCGCAATCTTGCCCTTGAGTTCGGCGACATGAGACAGCGCAACAGCTTTGACATCGGCGCTGGCACGTTCCCGGTCCTGCCAAAGCTCGAGCAGCTGGCCAATGGCCTTTACCGAAAAGCCCAGATCGCGCGCGCGGCGTATGAATTGCAGCGTGTGGACTTCGCTATCGCCGTAAATGCGATAGCCGGACTGACTACGATCAGCCTTGGCGATGAGACCTGTTTCCTCATAGTACCGGATCATTTTGGCCGAGACGCCGGACGCTTTGGCCGCTTCTCCGATGTTCATGTCTTACCTCGCAATTTCATTCGCAGTCTCTTGTTACACCCAACGGTCTGCAGCGTTTTCGTATCGCCGTATCACATCCCCATTGTTTCGAACTGCAACGGCGAAATCAAAGAGCTCGTTTTAAAGTGCAGTCCCGGCCTGTCGGCCGGGGCATGTGCCTGGAACCTAAAGCCAAGCTTACACCGGATTTCAACCACCTGATCCAATAGCTTCGTCCCGCCCTGGCCCGCACCAAGCGACCGTGTGGGGCGGGACGCTGCGCGCTGCAAGCAGCGAAGCTGTGGGGTGCTTGCTCTCCGGTACGCCCGTCTAAAACACCCCGCGAAGCATGCGGGGTGTTGTGGTTTTTAGACGCTCGCCGCTGGGCAGAGGTTCATGCGCATTCTTCAAGAGAAAAAAGAGGAGTGGGCAGTTGAAACCAAACCCAAAAGGAGAAAGACCATGACGATCGAAATGATCCCCCTAACGAAACTGAGACCCTCTACCGATAATCCGCGCAAAGCGTTTGATGACACGACCATTGCCGGATTGGCACTTAGCATCAAATCCGATGGCCTGTTGCAAAACCTCGTTGCCGCCAAGCCTGAAGGCCGCAAGCGCATCTACCACATCATCAGCGGAGAACGGCGCTACCGCGCATTGAAGCTTCTCGTCGATCAAGGCGACTTGCCAAATGATCTGTCCGTACCTGTAGATGTGCGTGTGGATGTCACGTCCGATGATGCCTTACGCATTGCGACCGTAGAAAACGTCCAGCGCGAAGACCTCACACCGCTGGAAGAAGCTGAAGCGATTGCCGTTTTGGCGCAGACAGGCGACACATTGGACGACATCGCCAGCCAGACTGGCCTGTCAGAAAGCACGATCAAACGCCGGATTGCCCTGTTAGAGCTTAGCGACACTGTGAAAGAAGCACTGCGAGACAATGAAGTAAGTCTGGCGCAGGCAGAATCTCTAAGCCTTGGCATACATGCCGAACAGGATGCTCTCCTGCCACGAGTTTTGAGCGGGTGGTGCTCGTCTGCGGACGACATCAAGGAGCGGCTGATTGGGGACGCACCCAGCGTTGCTTCGGCGATTTTTGATGCGGGCGATTACACCGGAAGCCTTACGACTGACCTGTTTGAAGAGGCTGAAACCACATACTTCGATGATGTTGAGCAGTTCTATGAGCTGCAAAAGGCAGCCGCTGAAAAACGCGTAGCCGAGCTGGACGCGAAGCATGATTGGGTCGAGTTCATCGAAGGACGGTATTCCTCGATTGCCTATCGTGAGGCTGACGAAGGTGAAACGGGTGGGGCAGTGGTGTGCCTGACATCGAACGGTAGCATCGAGATACATGAAGGATTGATCCGCAAGGATATAGATTCATCGATATCCGAGGCTACGACCGCGAAACCCAAAGCCACCTACGCAAAACCCGTGCGCCAGTATTTTGCCATGCAAAAGAGTGCCGCCGTGCAAATGGGGCTTTTGCGCTCGCCGCGCCATGCCAAGGACGTGCTTGTTGCTGACATGCTGCGAAACGCAGACGCCCATGACTGTGTCCGTTATCTGCAGATAGAAGACGAAGGAAGCTTGTATCTGGAAACCCTTGCAGCAGAAGCGGCCGCGCTGCTGTCATTGCTGGGACAAGAACAGTCAGATGAACCGCTCCAAGAGCTTTTCTGGCTTAGCCGAAGCCGTGAGCACGCGCTTACCCTCGTGCAGACACTCGATGATCCGGGGCTTGAAAGGCTTTTGACCTTTCTGTCTGCAATCCGCTTTGGACAGCGCGACTGCGATGAGCTGGATACAAACCGCGAGAGCATGTTCAACAGGGTTGCGAGGGATGTTGATATTGATATGCGGACGCTTTGGACGCCGGATGTCTGGTTCTTGCGCCGCCGCTCAATGGCTCAATTACAGGACATTCTCAAAGAAAGCGGTTTGAGCCGTCTTTACGGAACAGGCAAGGGATATAAGAAGTCCGAACTGGTGACGGCCATGGCGGGATACTTCGCAAAGGTGAAGGGCTTGGATATCTGTCAGCCGGATCAGCAGGTCGCCCGTGATTGGTTACCTAAAGCCATGCAGTTTCCCGCCATTGATCCCGATACGGACGAAAAGACTGAGGATGCAGAGCTGCACACGCAGGCTGCATAGAGGCGATGCATTTGCGCGCCGCCAGCCTGCCCATTGAGGGCAGGCTGGCGGTCTGTGTTATCTGGCGGCCGAATAAACTGGCAGCGACAACCGCTGAAGATAGGCGTGGGGAGCCCCATACACCACATCTTGGGACCTTTCCTACAAGAACTTGACCAGGATCAATGTCCGTATTCGACATTGGCTTAAAGTTCCGCAAAAGCGGTGTTTTTAAACCGTATCAATGAAAGGGTGACGCCATGAGACTGAAAATGAAGTCAACAGGATTGGCATTGGCAGGCGTTCTTACCGTATCGGTGGTCGCGTCGGCTTTCGCGCATGGCCCCGCCTCCCAGGGCAGCGGCCAAGGACAGATGCCGATGATGGGACAGGGCATGATGAGTCAAGGCAATCAAGGCCAGATGCCTATGATGGGCTCCGGTATGATGGGCCAAGGGCACATGTCGATGATGGGCCAAGGAATGACCGGTCAGATGCCCATGATGGGCGGACACGGCTACGGGCAGATGCAGCCCTTGCGGCGCGACCTGACCACCGACGAGGTCAAGCACATGATGGAACATCGTGTCGACTGGGCCGGGAACCCGAACCTGAAAGTTGGCAAGACGACGGAAAAAGACGCCGATACCATCGTTACTGAAATCGTGACCAAGGACGGCTCGTTGGTTCGGAAGATCGAAGTCGACCGCCACACGGGAGGCATGCGGGCGGTTCAATAGGCGAAGCGGCTTGCTTGCCTTGCCTCCGCAAACTCAGGAGGGTTCAGTCATGCTCAAATACACATCCGCAATGGTTGGCGTGGTGGCGGGACTGGCAACGTCATCGCTGGCCCTTGCGCAACAAGTGCAAGTGCCCAATTGCGGACCGCACATGTGGTCTGGCGGTTGGCACGGATGGTTTTTGGGGCCGATTATGATGATCGTTTTCATCGCCGTCGCCATTGTCGTTGTCGTTTTCTTGTTGCGCTGGCTAGGTGGAACCGGCCAAGGCGCCGCGCAACACGCGCACGCAACCGGCAGAACGCCCCTCGATATCCTTAAAGAGCGCTTTGCCAAGGGTGAAATCGACAAGGAAGAGTTTGAGGAACGCCGACGAGTTCTTGGCGAATAGATCGCATCAAGAATCAATTGTACCGGCCCGGGGCCATCTGGTCATGGCATCCAGTTCGCGGCAGCATCAAACAGCAGAACGCTGCAGCTTACGATGATAGCGTAGCTAGATATCCCGCCAAGTGCCGCAGCCATTCGCTGAACAGAGCTGTCTGCAAGGACGAGAAGATTGATGCCAAACGCCCGGAAGACGTCTGGCAATGAAACCAGCAGTCTGCTGAAGATCATGGGGCCGACAAGGCAAAGTGCTGGGTCAAGACCGAATGCCAAGTTCAATCCCGCAGCAGGCCCTTGAATAAGGCCCAACATGATCCAGTCCAGATGCGCCGCGCCGATCTGCTTTAAGTTTATGCCTTTGCCTTGCTTTGGACCATGCGCCTGGACCGGGACTAACATTGTTCCGCCAAGGTTCGCCATCGATTATTCGGCTGGCTGAATGTTCGTGTTGCGGTCCCATCTGCGGAACGGTTCGACAAGCTGTGCGACATACCCGACCGGATAGTCTGGACGTCCTGCAACACCGAGGTCACCGTCTCGCGGTTGCGGGCGGTCCTTAACGAATGTGCCGAGCAAATGGTCCCAGATCATAGTGAACAGTCCGAAATTGACATCGCCCTTGACCTTGTGAGCGAGGTGATGGTGGCGGTGCCCCGGCGCGACGGCCCAAAGGTAGATCAGTGGACCGACGCGCATGTCCGTGTTGGAATGCTGAAGTAGAAGCTGGATGGCAGCTGCGAAGCCGAGCAGCGCGCCGATCTCCAGCGGCATGCCCATCAGCAAGAGAGGCGTTGTGCCAGCGGTGAGTTCAATCGCCTGGTGCAGCGGATGCTTCATAAGGCCATTAAACCCATACATCCGTTCGACGCTGTGATGGACCGCATGCAGACGCCAGAGGGCTTCGACCTTGTGGCTCGCATAGTGGGCCATAGTGATCCCAAAATCGGCGATCAGGATTGTCATCATGAGTTGCGCCCAGAGCGGCCATTCGCTTGGCCAGACATCGAAACCATGGGTCATCGCCGCTAGGATCGGAATCGCCGCGATGGATGCCGCGTTCGAGAGTTCATTAATGGTCGCGTGCAGCGTGTCGCGGCTTGAGTCGCCTTTAGAGTGGTTCCAAATCTCTTCAAACGGCGCGATCCGTTCGGCGATGAAAGACAATGCGATGGCGGGCAGCAATAGCGCCGCAAGCCAGAGTTTGCTCGCGCCATTTTCAACCATCCAAATGGCGGCCCCAATAAATCCGATAAAGAAAAGGGGTGCGTAACCGTAACGCACGAAAAATCGCAATATGCCCATGAAGCTGATCTCCTCTCAATTTCCTTGAGAGTTAGCGAGACACTGAAAGATCATCTTGAAAAAACCGGTTGGAACCGAAACTCGGCGCGAGAAAACCCGCGAATTGTTTCGCAAGCGTTTTGGGCGTGACCCTAAGATTGTCCTGTAAGCGACCGAGACGCCACGCTTGGCGTTATGCCAAACATCCGTCTCATCGCCCGGGTGAAGTGCGCTTGATCGGAAAAGCCGCCGGCGAATGCGGCTTCGGCGAGACTCGCTCCCGTTGCGAGCGCCTTCGCAGAACATTCCAACTTCCGCCAAACGAGCCACGTCGATAATGGTACGCCGAACTGTTTCCGCGCCAGGGCCCGTAGGCGAGATTCAGACAAGCCGACCCGCGCCGCAGCCTCTGTGATCGACCATCGTCCAGGTTCATCGCTAAGCTCTGTCACCACAGCTTCAAGCCTTGCGTCCAAATTGCTCGGTGTTGAGACGGACAAATCATTGAGCTGTACAACCAGGTCTTCTGATTTCGCAGGTACCCGGAAAGGTAAATCATCAAGATCCAATGTCGCGATGTCGTCCGGGTCCAGCCGATTGGCCACATCGAGCGCGATTCCGGATTGTGGATCTAAGTAAATCAGCGCGATGTCACTATCGCACTGCACCGCATGCGGAATCATCGGCCGAATGAGGAACCCGCGGCCTGCATGTTCATAACCCGTCTCATCGATGACAATCGCGTCGGCCTCGCAGCTTAAAACAATCTGATAGGCTGCGTGCTCGTGCAGGTCGTTATCGTCCGACGGCCCGAAATAGGCGGCGAATGCGTCGCCAAAGACGAATTGTCCGCCCCATGCCATTACACAGCCTTCCAACCAGAATATAGCGATATCGAACCTGTCGGCGTTTGGGTGAGCTTGAGCTCCTCAACGCGCTCAAACCCGGCATCCGCCATGAAACTCGGAATCATACCGTCCTTATTCGGCTTTGTGTTCTCATACCCGTCGACTTCGCGCACTTGTTTGAAGAGCAAATGCATCAGCAGCGTACGCTGTTCTCCATAGTCTGAAACCAGGAGCCGACCGCCGGGTTTGAGTAGACGATAGGCATTCGCCAAGATTCCCATCTTCGCATCCATCGGACACTGATGCAGCACCAAGGAACAGGTGACCGCATCGACCGTCCCTTGCAGGACCGAAGCAATAGGTTCGTTGCCCATCGCGGTTATGAACTCGATCTGTCGGTCGCCCGCCTTGTCTTCAGCGATGGCGTGGACTGCAGGGTCGGGATCAACGGCGATCATCCGAACGGTGGGCTCGGTGTCTTTTACCAGGATTGCGAAACTCCCGGTTCCTGACCCGAGATCGACAATGGTCAGGTTCGGCGATGGTGCCAGCACCTCCAGCATACGACTTCGCCAGCGCTGTTCCCGCGTCATCACGGCGATAACGCGATCATAGTCCGCCGTGTGCTCATGGGCACCAAGCGCGGGTGTAAACATTGGTTGGTCTGACTTCGACATTCCCCCTTGTACCGCAGAGGTTGCCATCGTCTTGAACAAATCGCGCGCGATCAGTCGCTTTTGAGCGTCTTTTTCAGATCCCGAAAGTGACCGGTTCCCTTTGAACGCAGCCACGTTGGATGAAGCATTGGCTGCGGCTGCATTATCATCCAAAGAACTTGGACCCAACATTTGGATCACCGGCCAAAAAGACCGCTCATATCTGGTGATAATTGTCACACGCCTCAACACCCTCTGCGACCACATCGAGAAGGGCATTCACATCATTCAAAAGAGCTGTGATGTGCGGGCTGCTGATGCGGTAGCGGATGAAGCGTCCGTCGCGATCGCTGGCGACCAGCCCACAATCCAGAAGACACCGGAGATGGTTGGAAACGTTTGGCTGCGATAACTCCGTACGGGTCACAATCTCATGAACCGCTAACGGCGCTTCACACAAAGCGTCCAAAATCGCGAGGCGGCTTTGGTCTGCAAAGCCGCGAAACAGCTTCGCTCTTCGCTCAATAGACGTGGTCCCGGTATTGCGGTCGGCGACAATTTGATACATATCATTCCTCGCTGATATATTGTTTCTTGACTAATTCTAGCAGGAGTACTGCACCCATGGCGAACGCCACCCGCGCTGGATCCACAGCAGATGTCCCATCTTTCCGTTACCGCGTCTCTGGCATGGATTGCGCCAACGATGCCGCGCAGATTGAGCGGGCAGCACAGTCAGCCGGGGTCGCGCCCGATGCGGTAAAAGTGTCTGCGGCGACCCATATCATGACCCTGAAAGCCCCTGAAGCGCATTTGCCGGAGATCGTAAAAGCCGTCGAGACCACCGGGTATGGGTTTGACCGCATCGAGAGCGACGACGACCTTCAGCAAGGTGCGGCCCATCAGGACCCGGCCTACCGACGCGCGCTATGGATCGTCGTGATCCTGAACGTTGGCTATGGTGTCATCGAGATGGTTGGCGGGTTCATCGCCGAATCGCAGGCGGTGAAGGCCGACGCGCTTGATTTCATCGGCGATGGAGCAATTACCTTCCTCGGCCTATTGGCAATTGGTTGGAGCCTTGTCTGGCGGGCGCGATCAGCCCTTGTTCAGGGTATCTTTCTCGGCCTGCTCGGTCTTGGCGTCCTTGGAACGACCATCGTGCGGGTCTTCGAGCAGACAACGCCCGATGCGGGCCTCATGGGGCTGCTCGGCATGGTTGCCCTTGTCGTGAATGTCATCTCCGTACTCCCCCTGTTGAGGTTCCGCAAGGGCGATGCAAACATGCGCGCTGTCTGGCTATTCTCGCGCAACGACGCCATCGGCAACGCGGCAGTCGTCATCGCCGCCGGTCTGGTAGCATGGTTGGGCAGTGCCTGGCCCGACCTTATCGTCGCCTTCGGGATCGCTGGACTGTTCCTGCACTCGTCCTGGTCGATAATCCGTGATGCACGTTCCGATCTGAAGGCGGCGGCATGAACAGCCGCATTCTGGGCAGCCTTTGCGCGATCGTTGCGTTGGCTATCGATCAGAGTACAAAAGCGCTCGTGCTTAACAGACCGGAACTCGAGCGCGGGGTCGAGATTCTGCCCTTTCTCAATCTTGTTCGTGTACTGAACGATGGAGTCAGCTTCGGTATGCTCGGTGGGATCGTTCCATGGTGGGGGCTCATCGTTCTTGCAACCGCGATCATGGCATGGCTGCTGGCCTGGTTATGGCGCGCGCCGGATAGGCTGACGTCTGCTGCTCTCGGCATGATCATCGGCGGTGCGCTCGGCAATGTCTTTGACCGCCTACGGTATCAGGCGATCACTGACTTTCTGGATTTCCATTTCGGGTCATACCACTGGCCGTCCTTCAACCTCGCTGACGTGGCGATCTTCTGTGGGGTGGCACTGCTGGTCTGGGACGGCTTTCGCGCGTCGAAAGATAAACCGGAAAATCGGAAAGAAGACCACCGCAAAGGAAATTCATCGGGGGGATAACGGCTATCAGGCAAAGAACTTTGGGAAG